>CM008333.1:7336198-7348099 GCA_002525835.2 Ipomoea batatas | reverse complement strand
GGAGAAGACTTGTGAAGCGAATTGGTCCACAAAGAAGAAGATGCTACATCGCCGTTCGATTGTAGCGACTTGGCTAGTTCGAGGAAAACGAGGAAGATGATCGAGGAATCGGACGGAAACAAGAGGTATGTTACGATTAAAAAAAGGAAAATAAATCGCGTGTGTTTGTCGACGGGAGCACCGCAACCCGGGTTAGGGTTCAGGCGAGTCTGTGTGTTTGCGTTCATAGGCCGATGGTTTTGGGGTCACTAAAAGCGTTACCAGGTCGGCAGTTATTGCATTGTAAAATTCATAAATGACTAAGGTTTCACGAAAAGCATGCATAAACCGATTGTTTTGTGGGGTTTGTTAGAGTTTGATTGCTAGTGTCTGGACTTCCAAATGCTAAACATGGCTAAGAAGAAGAATGTAATTGTGATTTTGGGTAAAAAGTAAGAACATGGGTGTGTGTTTTTGAATGCAGCAGATGCTCATAGTTCTGTAAAAAATGACAAAAAGTCGTGGGAATGTGTGTGCATATGTACAAAATGTATGATGTTTTTGGTGGAGTTAGTTTATCTAAATTGCTTTAAAAATAGACTATGTGAATGTGTGTCCAACCATAATCAAGTATATGGGGATGCAGGGTAATTCTTCAATATGTTTCTGTAAATTATATTTTAAATTTTAATGTTCATTTGGGATTGAATGTTAGTTCATAAACTGCTTGAGAAAACAAAATGTTTTTATTTTTGATATATGTGAAATATGAAATAAGAATTATCAAGTACTTTTAGCTTGATCCTCAGCATTTCCAGGTAGACTGTGAGTAGTCCAAACATCCCTTTTAGATCCCCAATCTGCAGATGTTGTATAAAACAAAATAGGCAAAAACTTGTGTGAGACGGATCTTTATTCGTGAGACGGGTTGAATCAATATGAAATGTAATACTTATACTAGCAAATGCAATACTAAATCATGAACAAAATATTACAGTAAATTTCATCTTGATCCGACTCGTCTCACAGATAAAGATCCGTGAGATGGTCTCACACAAGTGTGACCCAACAAAATATATAGCATGTATGATCGACTTGATAGTGGTCATATTTGGTAATATAGTAAGCTTATCAGTCATTTTTTTATTTGACCACTATTAATTGTTTGACTTGGTTAAACAATCAATACAAGTGTTTGATTAATTAGCTTTTTGTAACAGTTTATTGCTCCAATAAAATTCAAAAAGTTGTTCAAAGGAGTTAATTCCATTTTTTGTCATAGATTTATAGGCGGCAATCCACTTTTAGTCATTTTTTATTAGAACATCCTTATTTGGTCCTAGTATTATTGTGGCATGACCAATTTAGTCATTTAGCAACAAAATCGATGAAATATCGTTAAATACAAAGACATTTCAATCTTTTTTTTTATACAAAGTATGTTGAATCGATATATTTTTTATGTTTATTTTTTTGAAAACATTCATAATTGAAGACCGAAATGTCCTTGTATTTAACGATATTTAAACTGATTTGTTGATAAAGGACCAAAAATGGTCATGTCACAATAATACTAGGACCAAAAGTGGATATTCTAATAAAAAGGGACTAAAAGTGAATTATCATCTATAAATCTAGAACCAAAAATGGAATTAACTCTTGTTCAAAGTATTGTTTTTTTGATCAACTTTTTGAGAAAGTCATTTTGCATGCAATAAGATATCAGTTAACAACCAATTTATAAAACACATTAACTCACTAACTCAATCAGTTAACAACTAGCTATCAGCTAATAGATGTAACCGAGATGCATGCTCGCCTTCATAAACATCGCTCTTCCAAAAAACTCTTCTTGTTTAAGACGTGATGTCTTCACAAATCGTGACACATACGTTGCTTTTCCATCTTTAATGCGCAAGCCATGGATCATCCTGCAAATCGGAAATTCATCCGTTAAGCATCCATATATTAAAAATATAAGAGAAAACATATGAGTTTATAACAATTATTCTACAATGAATTATGATTCACACAACACTATGTGAACCATTATCTAATACAATTGTCAAATTAAACTTGTAGTATGTAATGCAATCATTACGGTCCACACAGTTGTGTGGACCACGATCCAAAAACACATAAAGTACATTATTCTAACTCATAAAATACATTATTCCAACACATCAAGTACATTATTCTACTTCATAAAATACATTATTCAAACATATAAAGTATATTATTCTAACTCAAAAGATACATCATCTTACCTCAGAAATTTTATTATTTTGACACATAAAGTACATTATACATTATTCTAACTTATAAAATACATTATCTTACCCAAACAAATGTTATTATTTAACACCTATAAAGTACATTATTCTAGCTCATAAAATACATTATCTTATCCCAAAATGTTCATTATTCTAACACGTGCACGGAATAATGAATTTTTAACATTAAAACTACGTTGTATTGGACCGTAGTACACACAATAATTGACATTATAGCCTAATTAAGTGATATTGACTAATTGACCCAAACAATTACACTTCTTCTCCATAAACAAATTAAATGAATTAAAATGTGCTTCGAATAAGCTAAGGAGTATGAAGAAAAGAACTTACCCATCTCCATCAAACCTGCAAAATTGGAGAACAAGGATAAGCTTTGGAACAGACAATAAAAATTTGATCTGTTTATCAGTTAGAATACAATATGTTGATGTTCATGAATACTTTGTTTTTTCAAAAGCTTAGGATTATAAAGCTCTTATTGAGAATATATTTGACTACAAAGAACCATACCAATGATATCCAGCCACAGGAGCAAATTTTGGGTTGGAACCAACTCTCACAAACTCACCATTCAGGCATTCCTACAATGAAAAGACATACGTTATATTGTACTAATTACTCTGTATATAATATTCACATTATATTGTCATTTGAAGTAGTGAGGGACAAGAGGAAGGCAAAAAACAGTGGGAAAAATGACTGAAATGATCTAAAATGGAGAAGAAGAGATCAAAATATGACAGTATTCAAAATTGTACAATATAGGAAAAAGGAAAATTTGTAATTTATACACCATGTCAATTATTAATGTCACTTCTNACTTTATCTCTCCCCCTATAGCATCGCTGCGCCGTTTTCAGACTGAACCCCCGTGGCAAGCCCTTGATCATTAGCTCACCGCGGAGGAGGCAGAGTTGTTCCCTACGATGAAGACTCGTGCGACCCTAAAGCATTTAGTGGTGCCGATGAAGAGCTTTAATACTTGTCAATCTTTCTGCGTGCTACAGTTTGTGTACGGTCAAATAAATACTTTTCTTGATTATTTGTGTTTTTTTCTTTTTTTTTTTAAACAAAAAAAAAAAAGATTCCAAGTTTTGTTAAATAACGCACAAACTTCGATACGTGGATGCACATAGTTTTTGCCAAAGTTTAATAGAACATTTATTTATTCTTAATGTAAAGTAAATGTAAGATGCACACACCTAATAGCTTTGTTGCACACAGTACTGGTAGATGTTTTGCATATTAAAAAACTTATATAATTGGGGGAGGGGGATTTGTATAGAATTTTATAATTATTAGTACCTAATAGGGTAGTGTGGTTTCACATCCTAAGGTCGAATAATAAGGCACATTTGTGGTTCAGTTGCACAAACCCATTGGCATGTATGCATAGTGCATAGGTATTACGTCTCCAGTCGTGACACACATTAAAAGCACACACTAGTTTAATTTGGTCATATGCACACATTGAAGGGGGACTCTAAGATGCACACGCCTGTTTGAGCGATTGCACATAGTAATGATTGTTGATTTGCGTATTAATCAACGCATATATATTTGTGGGCGGTTATACTTTGTTTAAAAAAACAGAGCACACACTGTTGTATAAAACTGAATAATAGTAAGCACACACTCGTAATGGCTTCACATATGCACAGTGCTCAGTATTTTCCATCACCATTCGCGACGCACCTTAAAATGCACACACTAGTTTGGGCGCCTGCAGAAGTTAAAAATGGTGCACACACCTATTCGCACCAATGCACACATAACTGCTAGGTGAAATGCGTACTACAAAACCTATATAACTGGGGGATGTTTTACGTTGCAAATAAATCGTTACCCACACCGTATCACAAAAATGAATGTTAGTAAGCACACATTATAGATAGGGTCGTATGGCTATACATCCTAAGGTCGAATTATATAATAGGACTATGATTTCTATTGCACACACTTCTAATCGGATATGCACATTCCCCATTATTTTATCACAACATTCATGTCGCCCAATAAACCACACACCAGTGCTCATGGTTGCATAATATGAAAAAAATAGTTATGCACAACTAGTATGCAGTAAAATGCACACACCAAGGAATTCGTCTGTCGTTGCCTTCTCCTCACGTTGTTTCCCTAAATTTTTTTTTAATTAGTTAAGATTTCTACCATTTATATAATCCCTTCAAATAAGGGAAATATTCTATTTCTATTTCATTCCAATGCAAAGAAGGTAAAATTACTATGCAACCCCTATGTATTAAATATATCTTAATATAAATGGGTGTTTAAATTTAATCATTACCATTAATTCAAATTAATTGGATAATTGAGATTGAATCTCACAATCTCATCTGCAAGGTGGTCTCATTGGATCCAACCCCTGTATATCTATATATATATATATATGTATATAGATATATATTTATATAGATATATATGTATATATATATACATATATATACATGTATATATGTATATATATACATGTATATATGTATATATATATATATACATGTATATATGTATATATATATGTATATATGTATATATATATATATACATGTATATATGTATATGTATATATGTACATATATGTACATATATATACATATGTACATATGCACATATATACATATGTACATATATATGTACATATGTATATATATGTACATAGAATCCTAATCATATGAGAACTATGCGCCAGGTGAGAACGTGAGGACAAATCTAAACCATTGATCTGTAAGATCTGATGGATGAGAAATCAAGTAAAAAATGAGTAGGGTCATTTTCATAAATATTATAAACTTTTAAAATGAGCGGGGTCATTTTCATAAATATTATAAAATTTTGTTTATTTCAACCGTTAGATCTACTTGATTGATGGTTTGGATTTGTCCTTACGTTCTCACTTGGGACATGGTTCTCACCTGAATCATTACCTATGTACATATATGTATATATATATGTACATATGTATATATATGTACATATGTACATATATACATATATGTACATATATACATATATGTACATATATACATATATGTACATATATACATATATGTAGATAAAAAAATTTCTTGAAGGAATTTTATGCGCTAGTTAGTCTACTTGAAAAAAAAAAATCTTGAAAATGTTTTATATAGATAAGTATCATATACTTATCACACTAACGATTGTCCAATCTCTTTAAACTAATAAGAAATTATTTAGACTTGAAGAGGATAATAAGGATATGATACCTTAAAACCGAAAGTCCATTAGCACTACTTTGGGACCAGAAGTTCCATAATCACATCAGGCATGAAGTTGTGTTCGTAATGGAATTGCTAGCAACATTTAACGCTCATCCTACAATGAAATATTGGAATAGGGCTTAACATATCCTCTGGTATCTTCGCGATACAAAGATTTGACATTTATGTTAGAAACCAAGATATGGATTTGATGGACTACTTGGGTATTGGCTATTCTGTTTGATTCCCATGATGCCAAGTCTCAAACTGGTTATGCAATGAATCAACTTCCCCCCCNATTTCTACACTTATTTTTAGAAAGATGTCTTTATGTGTAGGCTTTGAAGATCGTTATCTTTAGGGGAGTGGCATTTACTTGGATTAATCCTGAAGATTGGACTTGAATCAATCCTGGAGATTGGTGTCACGAAGACCAACTATTGTACTCGGTTTCCTTCGATTAAGTTTTGATGTTGTTTTCTTAAGAGTCATTTCCATTTTTGGTCCTACTGTTATTAGGGCATTGCCAATTTTAGTCCACTTCATTAATTTTTGCCACATTGTGGCCAATCTTATTTAGTCCTTGTCACTTTTAGTCAACCGTTAAAATTTTCGTCAAATGGACATCCAAAATAGGGGTATTTTTGGTCTTTTCATGCTTTGGTCATCTCCTTGATTCTTTGTAGTAGTTTTCCTTACACATTTTCATCAAATGAAGAGGTCCAATGAAAGCTATGTGAGCCACATTACAAAGCCATGGCTTTCACCGGACCTCTTCATTGGATGAAAATGTGTAAGGAAAGTCACTGCAATGGTAAAGGAGATTATTAAAGCATGAAAATACCAAAATACCCTTGTTTTGGACGGTTATTTGACAAAAAATTTAACAATGGACTAAAAGTGGCAAGGACTAAATAAGACTGGCCGGAATGTGGCAAAAATTAATGAAGTGGACTAAAATTGGCAATGCCCCAATAACAGTAGGACCAAAAATGGGAATGACTCTTTTCTTAATTAAAGATTTCCTTTCAATTAGAATATGATTCCCTATCCTAGTCTCCATGTGGCTATCTCTTGTATATATACCTGCAATTTCTGTATCTCTGTAATTATTCTCATTCAATACAATACCACAGTTCATCTGGTATCAGCTAGCTAGAGTTTGTTATTCTTGACGGTAAGTATTATTACCAGTATGTATTTTGTATTATTTGTTTGAGTATAATGAGCAGTATAATAGTATTATGTGTAGTAGTTTTTGTGTGTCCTCCTCCTACAACGCGACCCTTCTTTTATACTCCTAAGTGCAACGACTCTTCGTAATTGTAACGGATGCTTAACTCCTACTCTTTAATGTGTACTAAGTGTGGATAATAATACTAAGGAGTCGTTGGAGTAACTCCTCCTCTTTAATGTGTCGCTGTCTGTTTGGCTTCCTCATGCGCCCATGAAGCTCGGCATAACCAAGTAGCAGAATATGCCTTCTGGGTGATGAATGCAGTGTTCTCGGCATCTTCCTCATGCATGGATATCTGATGGTACCCTCGGAAGGCATCCATGAAGCTCATCAACTCGCAACATGTCGTCTCGTCCACCAGCTGATCTATGTTTGGTAGTGAAAACCGGTCCACGGGACAAGCAGGACCCGAAGGCTGACGAACGGGCACATGAAGAAGTCAAACAGCCTGCGACACATTAAAAANTATATATATATATAATGTATATATATTAATTATACTAACAATTAAATAAATGTGAAATTGGCTTAGATGGTAAGGCTATAATATTGCATGAAATGGACAGTGTTTGAACGCTTCAGGCTACAGCACATCAGTTAGCTTTCAATCTCATTTTTCATTTATGGGATTTGTGGCGGTATCTAAGTTTTTTATTTTTTTTTTCAAAATATCTCGTTAATTTTATTTTATTTTTATTTTTTTTCAAAATATCTCGTTAATTTTAATCTTTTGCTGGTTCGCCCCCACTGGAGAAAATTTCTGGCTCCGCCACTGTATATATATATATACATATACGTATATATATATATACATATACATATGTATTATATATATATATATATATATATACATGTATGTATACATACATACGTATATGTATATATATATATATATATATGTATATATATATATCATATATATATATATATATATATACATATACATATGTATGTATACATACATGTATGTGTATATATATATATATATATGTATGTATACATACATATGTATATGTATATATATGTACATGTATGTATATACATATATATACATACATATATATATGTATGTATATATATGTGTATACATATATGTACATGTATGTATATACATATATATACATACATATATATATATATGATATATGTATATATATGTACATGTATGTATACACATATATATACATACATATATATATGTATGTATATATATATATGTATGTATATGTATATATATGTACATGTATATACATGTACATGTATGTATATACATATATATATATACATACATATACATATGTATGTATACATACATACATACATACATATATATACATACATATACATATGTATGTATACATACATACATACATACATACATACATATATATATACATATATATATATATATATATGGTAGACTTCACATGAGACAACCAAGGCAGATGAGAAATAAGACATAATTGTGGCCACTAGATTAGAGGAATGAATGGTTGAGATTTAGTTTTTATATTTTAATGTTCTGCCTTAATTATACGCTAATTAATAATAGTAATTAGGTAACCAAGGGCAATTCAGTCTAGGGGGTCAATCCGTCTGTTCGAAAATAACGGGGAATCCCGACTTTCACTATTACACTACGGAGAAGACTTGTGAAGCGAATTGGTCCACAAAGAAGAAGATGCTACATCGTCGTCCGATTGTAGCGACTTGGCTAGTTCGAGGAAAACGACGAAGACTCGAAGAGGATCGAGGAACCGGACGGAAACAAGAGGTATGTTACGATTAAAAAAAGGAAAATAAATCGCGTGTGTTTGTCGACGGGAACACCGCAACCCGGGTTAGGGTTCAGGCGAGTCTGTGTGTTTGCGTCCATAGGCCGATGGTTTTGGGGTCACTAAAAGTGTTACCAGGTCGGCAGTGACTGCATTGTAAAATCCATAAATGGCTAAGGTTTCACGAAAAGCATGCATAAACCGATTGTTTTGTGGGGTTTGTTAGAGTTTGATTGCTAGTGTCTGGACTTCCAAATGCTAAACATGGCTAAGAAGGAGAATGTAATTGTGATTTTGGGTAAAAAGTAAGAACATGGGTGTGTGTTTTTTAATGCAGCAGATGTTCATAGTTCTGTAAAAAAGGACAAAAAGTCGTGGGAATGTGTGTGCACATGTACAAAATATATGATGCTTTTGGTGGAGTTAGTTTATCTAAATTGCTTTAAAAATAGACTATGTGAATGTGTGTCCAACCATAATCAAGTATATGGGAATGCAGGGTAATTCTTCAATATGTTTCTATAAATTATATTTTAAATTTTAATATTCATTCGGGATTGAATGTTAGTTTATAAACTGCTTGAGAAAACAAAATGTTTTTATTTTTGATATATGTGAAATCTGTACATGAACTATGATTACTATATTTGTGATATTTGTGAAATCTGTACATGAACTATGGTTACTATGGTTTTAGTGTGTGCATTGTTTTTTATGTTAGTAAACCAACATTATATATGTATGCACCTAAATAGAAAACTGAACTGTTTTTGGTTTCCTTCGTGTAGTGAAGAAAGAACGGGTCGCTCAACAACCTCGTCAACCATCACAAACACAATGAAGACATACGATGACTTCGTCAGCCCACCTAGAGGATAAAATAAACGAATGATAACAATTTGGCTTACTTAGTTGTGTTTTTTGTGGGGACAATATATTTATTACTGTGTTTGTTAACATTGGGTTTGACCCATGAGTGAGAATTTAATGATTATCATATTTGATGATAATGTGTAGTGTTTGTGCTAATTGAGTGTCTAGGTCGTTGTTAATTTGTAAGTTGGTAGAATATACAATGTACAATGAAACTGAAATGGATGCACACGGATATACTTTTAGTTGCACACTCCTAGGGTGCACACGCCTGAAAAGAGAATGTATGGCACAAGGTCCATAACTGGGGTGCACACACCCACAAATTGTGCAGTAGTTGAGTTCAACCTAACATGCACACCCTAACACATATAGGTGCACACATATGGCAAACAATGGGGTGCACTGACCCAGTGACTTTATAGCCCAGATGTCAACACTAACATGCACACCGTGACCCAAGTATGTGCACAGACAAAGCCCAAATCTGAGGTGCACACACCAACCAACTTTTATGAGTTTATATAGAAATGCACACCCTTCATTAAGTAGGTGCACAAAGAAATGTAACAACAATATGTGGGGGTAAAAAACATCAAGCTTAGACTAACAATAAGATTAAACTATTCAGTGTAAACCCACAAAAGCTAATACAAGTCACATAAAGAAAAACAAATTAAAGTCTAACATGCACTAATTAAAAACATACACTATGCCTTTAACGGACAATTGTGGCTATCATGGCACACATATTGGTGACAAGTATTGCACTATCATGTTGACTTATACGCTTTCTCTACCGCTACATCTTTCAACGATTTTAACCGTTTCCCAGACCCCTTGTTCTTAGCAACGGTTGGGGAGGTGGACAACAATATCATGAGACGTGAGCACACCACCAAACGTCTGAATAACACCAGATTTACCAACGGACGTACCAAGACTAGTATCAGCATTGACAAATGATAGTTTGAGCTCCTTCAAAACACGGGCCAACTCCATTACACGATCCGAGATATCTCCTGCAATAGAAATATAAAAATCATTCCAAACCTACTTCAAACCACCCCTGCTAGTGGCCACACCTACAACAACATCATCATGAACACTGACACATTGGAATGGGGAAGTAAAACACAACCACTCAACATTAATGATAAAAACATGACAAATATATAGTCGGTGTGTGCACTTCGGTTGAGAACTATGTGCACTTGAAAATAAAATAAAAAAAATGATTAATCGAAAACCAAAGAGGAATGGAAGAAAATGTAGTCGTCGGTGTGTGCACTTCGAAAAACACACCCACTCAACAATAATGATAAAAACATTACGGCATACAACAGGTGTGTGCACTTGGGTTGAGAACTATGGACAAGGAATAGGAGAAAATGTGGTTGTCAGTGTGTGCACTTGGGTTGTCAACTATGCGTACGTGAAAACTTAAAAAAAATCATCACTGTCCAAAAACACAAAAGACTGAAAGAAAATATGGTTAAAAAATTACAAAACCTCGAAATTACACAATAAACAATTCCACAAACCATACTGGCCTAGAAACGCTACACAAAATTAGAAAATCCCCAAAGACTAACGAACACCATAATGTCAGGCACATATGCACACAACGGAATACAGAAATGCACACGGTGACGTCCCAGAGAAAAATTTACTACCAAACCGAGAGAAACAACAGTGTAAACAACACTTGATCATGTTTTAAAAACAACCACAACATTCCCCCACGCAACAAAACATAATCAAATAGTATGAAAATAAAAAGGGATTCAAAACACCTAAAATCAAACAAAATGAATGAATAGAGTTCCTTATAAAATTAAAACGCATGCAAACTAAGGTCCTCATTAATTTATTTACAGCTACAAACCTGCAGGGTTCACAATACAACGTGGATCCTAGTCCATATTATAATTTGACGAACAATAATGCATTTGCCCTATCCTTAGATTAAGGTTATGAATGTTGGTGCCCCTCATCTTCCAAATGTAACGTACTATATAGCCATACAGGTAAAACGAAAATGAAAAAAAGAAAAGTAAGAGACCAAGAGTAGAATAAAATTACAATTTTTAACAACATATAGAATATGAAATTTAATGGGCATATAAANTATTATTATGAAGTATTATATTATTATTATTATATTATTATTATTATTATTATTATTATTATTATTATTATATACTCTTAATAATAGGTAAGGCAAAAAACTTCATGCAAATTTCAAAATCAGGGATATGCTTACAAAATGAATTCAAGTATTGTTTGTTAGAAACTCAAAATATTCACAAAGCAAGTTATTGCTAACTCGAACCCTCACGGGGGAGGTAATTAGTAATCGAAATGAATATACACGCATCAACAGTAAACAACTATTGAAATATTATAAGAATCTATCACAGGAAGAATAAATTGATTCTTACTAAAAATTTAAATTAAAAATAAAGCTTATTTCTAACCAATTATGAAATATATAA
>CM008333.1:7285168-7296623 GCA_002525835.2 Ipomoea batatas | reverse complement strand
TAATTTTTGTTTTATTTCTCCTCTTTTTCCTCCTTGAATTGCTCTCAAAGTTTTCTTCTGGCATTCCATGGTGATCACAACAGAAAGTTTTGTCAAAAATTTTTGAAAAAAAAAAGATCAAAAAAATAATAATAATATAGTACTTCGTAAAAGAAACGCAACTTTTTCGGGAAAGCTTCAACAAGTAGATCCACTGTGTAATTAAATATGCCAATGCAGTTTGTTTAATCTATTACTTTTGGTTGTTTAATTTGTTTAATCTATAACTTTTGGCTCTTTAAAAATCAAAGCTTGAACTTTGCCATTACTTTATCCCAATGCCAGCAAGTTTTTTTTGCCTTTTGGGCTGACCTTGGGTTTATGCTTCGTGATTCTTTTAATTTTCATCTGATTATTTGTTATTTGGATTTGGGTGATGAATGAAAGTTAAAAGAAGGGGGAAACGAATACTTTCCAGGGTTTGCTTGAGTATTTGTTGTCTAGATTTGGTAGGCTTCAGAAAAGGAAAATATTAAGATACATTATTTGCTCTTTTAAATCTTGAGATGAGCTTTGTTCTGTCTTTTTTTCAATAGGAAAAAGGTACTTTATGATGTTATCTATTTGTTTTTTGTGGTCTGCTTTAGCAAGTTAAATCCATACTTGTGTATTACTTTTTTATGCTCTTGGCTTCTTCTTTTAAGTTGTCATTTTCTATATTGGTGATTCTATTAGATTATAACAAGCTTTATATGCAGTTCTGATTTTGTCTTGGGGCTATGCTCTGAATTGATTTGTTTTGTTTTGTTTGGAGAGTGGGGTGGGGGGTCAATGTGACTAATTAACCAATTATCATAGACTTTTTTGATAAACCTTGTATTCTATGGCATTCTGAGTTTGATTCTATTGTTTCTTTTGTTGTGAAGCCTTTCACCATCTGTGATTGAGTGGACATGCTTAAGGTCCCTGAACATCAAGTTGCAGGACATCAAGCTGGGAATGGGAGGCTTGGACCCCTTGTAGATGATTCTGGGTTTTTCTACAAGCCTTTGCAGAGCGGTGACCGTGGATCCCACGAGGTTGCATTTTACACATCCTTTTTTTCGAACGCTAGGATCCCGGATCACATATCGAAGTTCTTCCCAAAATTCCATGGCACCCAGCTTCTGGAGGCATCCGATGGCTCTGGATTGCTACCTCATCTAGTTTTGGAAGATCTCACTCTTGGTCGAGCCAATCCGTCGATAATGGACATTAAGATTGGTTCAAGGACCTGGCCCCCACAGGAATCCGAGGACTACATCAATAAATGCTTGCAAAAGGATAGAGAAACATCTAGCATTACCTTAGGTTTCAGGTTATCGGGCTTGCAAGTCTATGGGAGCAAAGAAACAGGGTATTGGAAGCCTGGAAGGAAATCTGTTCAAAACCTTTCTGCAGCTGAAATCAGGTCAATTCTAAAAAAGTTTGTTTCTTCAAACACATCGGTTGGTATGGATTTGAAGCCGGATTGCTCCTTTGCATCAACAGTTTACGGTGGATCCAATGGAATTTTGTCGCAGTTGCTGGATCTGAAAGCTTGGTTCGAGGATCAAACCATTTTCCATTTCTACTCGTGCTCAATTCTAATGATGTTTGATAAAGAACTCGCATTACAAGAAAACAGCCCGGGTGCAGTTATCAAGCTGATTGATTTCGCTCACGTTGTGGAAGGTGGAGGTGTCATTGATCATAATTTCCTCGGTGGGCTTTGCTCGTTGATAAAGTTCATTTCCGAGATTCTTACAACACCTGATGAGCATATCAATGAAGTTTATTCAAATGATGCTAAGAACAGTGTTCCTGCTTGACTCAAACTCACTAATGAAATCTTTTAGTAGCCAAGTCGATTGCTAATCCTTTTATTCTGCTATTTTATCAATTGATGATTGAAGAAGTTTGAACTTCATGAATAATGGTGTCCTGCCATTAATTAAATAAAGTAACAGAAGATCCATCCTGCTAATTGGAACAAGGTTGGACTTAAATTTTCTGTTTGTACTCTTGCTTCCAAGAACAATCTGAACACTATGAAGTTTCTCATTTCCACTTTCTTTTGGCTTCTAAATGTCATTCTTGCTTGGCAGATATGGTAAATAGCAGATCTTACATTGTATTTTAACTTGTCCAATGGTATACTTTGAATGGTCATGAAGCATACTAAGTGTGTGTTTGGTTAGTAGATTTAGACATAAGGTATGGATATTAAAGTGATTGTTATTTTTTAGTTGATTGATTTTTAGAATACTACTATGGGTTTGGAAATTGGAAATTGGAATACCCCATTAATTGGAAAACCCATACCCTAGTGAAATAAGGGTTTCATTTCCCTTCCTCCTTTCTTCCCCAACTATTAATAATCATTCTCATTCCACCATACTACCAGACATGCAAAATACTTTCACTAAAACTCATTACCATTACCAAGTATTTGATATCAATTCCGATTCCGTTTCTCATGTGTGAACCAAACACACCCAAATTGTTCCCTCTGTCTCCTTTTGTTTGTCTGGTTTAGTTAATGACGCTTGACTGGAGTTATTTTTAATTAAATATATAAACAACTGGAGTTATTTTTAATTCAATATATAAACAATGAAGAAAGAATTGGTTTGACCAATGAATAGTAAACAGACAGACAAAATGAGACAAAGGGGTAGTATTTTCCATCTACTTTTGCCCATTAAAATTTAAAGTCTTTAATAGTCAAAATCAATTTGAGTTCAAGATTAAATAAAATAAAAATGAGTTAAAACAAGCTGTCCCAAACTTTACTTGCAAGACTAGCCAAAAAAAAAGAGTCCAAAATCCCTGCATTTGAACAATATTATTGGGAATTCTACATTGAGAAAAACATGTCCATAGGATAGAACAAGGACGTCCTGCCTTCTAGAGAAGAGCAGCTCATCTTTCTTTGTAAGCATTGTGTTTCTTTCAAGCTTCACCAAAATCCACTTAGGAATTTAGTGAAGTGGACTCCAAGCTTTAAATTATTACTTCACAACTATGCATACTTCAAAACCTTTATATATATATATGCTACCTCATCTGGTAGAGTAGATGACTGTAATTGCACACACTTGAATTTGTTTGTTCAGAAAACATATATAGAAAATACTATGAGGGCCTCTGTTTTGTTTGGCATTGTCTTGATACTATGTGCATGCATTTGCAGCAAACTTATATGGGCAAAGGATGCAGATAATCTCCAGGATACCTGCCCAGCAGACACGGCTCGCAAAAACATCTTCGTAAATGGTTTTCCGTGCAAGAATCCAGCTGAGGTTATAGCTTCAGATTTCAAAAGCTCACTTTTGAGCAAGAAAGGCGACACGGACAACTTCCTGGGGTCTTCGACAAATATACTCACTGCTGCAAAGTTCCCGGGGCTCAACACTCTGGGCTTATCGGTTGCAAGGACGGACTTTGAAGTGGATGGCCTGGTGTTGCCTCATTCTAACCCGAGGGCTTCTGAGATGGTGTTTGTCAGCTCAGGCAGGGTGGTTGCCGGGTTCGCTGACACCAAAGGTAGAGTGTTCCAAAAGATTCTCAACGAAGGTGATGTTTTCGTGTTCCCTAGAGGGCTTCTGCACTATTTCTATAACATTGGCTTCGAGTTTGCCACGGTTTTCTCTGTTCTGAGCAGCCAGAACCCGGGCGTTGTGGGCATCTCCGATGCCCAGTTCACACCTGATAATGATTCAGATTCCATGAAAATGCTGATCAAGAAATTGAAGGCTCTTTCGAACTTGGATGTTGACCGGATTGATAACGCAACATTGCTTTCCTATGGCGACCTTCCCAGCAACCCATGGCATCTGCAAATTTGAAGCTACTTCAGTGATATCTGGCTGATTGGTTACTGAATATATATATTATGGGGAATTCCAAACACCACATTTCAAATAAAATCTTCTCTTTCCTTTTCTAATTACAATGTTTATCAAGTTATACATCACAATACTGAGTAATATATTAATGAATGCTTTCAACTATAACAAATAAAGCACCTTTAGGGAATTATTCTTGACAGAAAAAAAAATGTTGGGTGGGCAAAAATTAAAGCAAATAAGATATTTTCTTTCAGCAGCAATTGATTGTGACTTGTGAGTAGAATTATTCAAACTCTGATCTCCTATTTTAGTTATCACACGATACACCTGAGCTAAATAGAACATATCTGCATGGTATAAACTTTACAAATGCAAGAATAAGAGGCAAGACTAGGAACTGATCAAACTATATTCCACTACCTAATTCTTCGAAATACATGAATGAATTCATAATCTATTTAGAAATCAGGAAAGCAAACTCTTTCCCATGATTTATGCAGCTCCAACTTCAAATTATGTCACATTCTATTATTCTATTTTAGGCTTCAATTACCAACCTATTCCAATTCCATCTTGTTCTAGAAAAAGTAAAAATCCATCTATAACTGTTCATGCCTAAATCCAGGAGAAACAACAAGAGTATTATCAAACTGAAAATCTTTATACCCAAATTAAGATAATTTTTCATGAAATTAAAGAGATAGGTACAACCCCATATACCAAAAAATGAAACCCAATTATGTTCATCAAATATAGACATAAACTGAAATTGAACACTACCCATTTCAACCATTAAACTATACAATCAATACAACTAAACACAAAGACATAAATTTACATGGGACATTGGTATATTGCGAGACTACAAATAAACTAACATGATTCTACAAACAACACTAAATATCAGTGGGATATTGGTATATTGCAAGACTACGAATTAACACAATATGACGGATTACAAGTGAGATTTTACAAATACAAGTTAACTTTTATATTAATCCATTTCCAATCAACTCTTTTTATAAAATTTACCATTCATAGAAAGGAGGATAACACTACGTTTCTGAGAAAAATAATAATATACCTGGGACGTCTGGCTTATTGACGGCGGCGGCGGGCGGTCTGCAGTGGCTTCACCGGTGGTTGCTGGGATTGGCTAGAGATCCGGTCTCAGGTCTGTGGAGTGGGGTGGTTTTGCCGGTAGGGGTTTTTTTGGTTGGGATACAAAGCTAAGACTGTCTTTATTCGGATACAAACATAGAGCAACATTGAGAAATGCACGTTTACTTTTTTGAAGACGCATGGAGAATGCATTTTTAATTTTTATAAAATTGGTCGAATCGAATCGATTCATAAAACTGATAAAACTATATTCCACTACCTAATTCTTTGAGACACACAAATGAATTCATAATCTATTTAGAAATCAGGAAAGCAAACTCTTTCCCATGATTTATGCAGCTCCAACTTCAAATTATGTCACATTCTATTATTCTATTTTAGGCTTTTACTTGAGATGAAGCATATTGCTGAAGATAAAAAAATTGATGTTGCTAGTTTCTATATGGTGGGGCAAGTATTGTCGTGGTTCCAGTGGATGCATAAGAACCAACAATTGTCCTCCTGGGGTCGTTCACCATTGCCCTTGAATAGCGTTTTGGGCCATCGTCTTACGTGAACCACCGTGCGACTCTTTTCAAGTTAACACAGAGAACCTCGGTGGCAGCTTACCAATTCGAGTTTGAATCTGTGAGCAATCGGGTTACTGACCTTCACCCTGCAGCGATGTTGGACTGCTTCATATTAGACCTGAAGCCGGTGATACAAAATGAGCTAGCCGTTCACAAACCCGCCACCTTGTCTGACGCTATTGTGTTGGCCAAGTTAGTGGAAGACCGGTTCCGTGACCCCAGGGTCCAACAACCCAAACTCATCTCGTGAAGACTGACTGAGACGGAAACCGCCAATCCCCATCCTCCTCGCTGGGTAGACTCAGCTCCCCTATTGCCACTTCCGCTGCTCCCTAGCTAGGGTAATCCCTCCAAAACGCCATTGCCCATCCGGAGGTTGACAGCTGCAGAACTCCACGCTCGCCGAGCCTAGGGGTGCTTTAATTGTGATGAAAGGTTTCGGTCGGGCCACCGGTGTCAAACGAAACCTTTCTTGTTGCTTTTGGCTGATGACCCAGACGATGGTGGCGCTGACAGTGCGACCTTCGAGGCATGTGACAAAGATATCGATGCTGAATGTGACGACACGATGGCGAAACCTGTACGCGAAATCTCATTGCATGCCTTGCGGTGGCGATTGTATTGATTGATGGCGGAACCGGTTAGCTACCAACATTAAAGGCGAGACTTTACTGTACTGATTGATACCGACAACTCCCACAACTACATTCAACCACGTTTGGCGAATTACCTACATCTTGCGGTGGATAACACGACCAGCTTTCCAGTGGCAGTTGGGAACGGAGAACGCATTTAGAGCAAGGGAACATGCAAAAGCGTTCTCTTCACAATGCAGGGCGCACCATTTGAGGCGGACTTCCATGTGTTAGAGTTCTCAGGCGCCAATGCGGTTCTAGGAGTGCAATGGCTGGAAGGTCTTGGGCGAGTTGTTAGGGACCACAAAGCTTTGACCATGGAGTTTGAGCACCAAGGGAGATTGGTAAAGCTTGTGAGAACCTAGACACCTCCGGCTTCTGCAGTTTCTAGTTATTCTTGTCACTAACTAAACCGCTTACATCACACCAACGCCATTGTTGAAAGCTTTCTAATCACCTCCACGCCTACAACCCCAGCAGAAATTAACCCCACCATACAAACCCTCGATAAGTTTTGGGATTTTTTTGACACACCAACCGGACTACTACCCTATAGACCTTTGGACCACCGTATTAACCTTTTGCCAAACTCTCAGCCTGTGAACGTAAAGCCATATCCATACCCCCACTTCCCGAAAGACGAAATAGAATGGCTGGTACAAGAAATGTTGCGCGAACAAGTCATTCAGCCATCCACTAGCCTGTTTTCGTCGTCGGTCTTGTTGGTCCGAAAGAAAGACGGAACATGGAGATTTTGTGTGGACTATAAGGCCTTCAATACCATCACCGTTAAAGACCGGTTCCCCATGCTCACGGTGGACGAGTTCCTGGATGAACTACATGGGGCGATCATTTTCTCCAAACTGGATTTACGTAGTGGGTATTTTCAAACCCGGGTTCATCCACCGGACGTCCCAAAGACTGAGTTTCGTACTTATGAAGAACACTACGAATTTCTCGTAATGCCTTTCGGACTTACTAATGCGCCCGCGACATTCCAATCAACCATGAATTCCGTATTCCACCCGTACCTGCACAAATTTGTTTTGGTGTTTATAGATGACATTCTCATCTATAGCCGTTCCCTCGCTGAACATGTTCAACATCTCTGGCTAATTTTGGAGATACTTCGGCACCACCGACTATACGCGAAACTCTCGAAGTGCAGTTTTGGCCAACGATAGCTTGAGTACCTGGGACACTTAGTGTCGGCCGACGGTGTGCATGTCGAGCCAACTAAGATACAGGCCGTATTGGATTGGCCCACGCCAACAATAGTGACCGGGGTGCGAGGATTTCTCAGGCTTACAGGGTACTACCGACGATTCGTTAAGGGCTACGCGACTATTGCTGGTCCTTTGACGGAATTATTGAAAAAAGGAGGACTCACGTGGGGAGCAGCGATAGAGGACTCATTCCAACGACTTAGAAGGGCTATGACCGTCGTCCAGTCCTTCGGCTACCAAACTTCGAGATGCCCTTTACGCTAGAAACCGATGCTTCTAGAAATGCGGTGGGCACGATCCTCACTCAAGAAGGACACCCAATTGCCTATTTTAGTAGGAAACTTACCCCGCGGTATCGCACAACCTCCGCTTATAGTCATGAGATGTATGCGATCACGGCGGCTGTTCAGCGTTGGAGACCTTACCTGTTGGGATGAAGCTTTACTATTGTGACTGATCACAAGAGTTTAAAACAACTAATAACCCAAGCCATTCAGACTCTGGAGCAACAAAGGTGGCTATCAAAATTGTTGGGTTTTGAGCTCACCATTAAATACCAGGCAGGTGTTGCAAACGGTGGCCCGGATGCGTTGTCACGGTGGACTAGCGAGGCTGTGGCCAATTTGATGAGCATTTCAGTCACAACAACGACCTTTTTGTCCGAAATTAAGGAGGCATTAAGCAAGGTCCCGTTCGCCCAGGATACAATAAAGTCTCTTTACATGGGTGATAAGGTTGACTCAGGTTTCTCTTGGCGACACAACGTGCTGTACTTCCACGGAAAAATCTATGTTCCGGCTGCACAAGACTTACGACAACGGATATTGGAAATATTCCATGGCTCGTTGTTGGGGGGACATTCGGGCGAACACAAAACCTATAACCGCCTAGCCGTAACCTTCTACTGGCCCACGATGCGTAGAGACACCAAGAAACATGTTCAACATTATACGATTTGTCAACAAATTAAGCTAGAAAACTTTTTCTCCAAAAGGACTCCTCAGCCGTTGCCGATTCTTGCGCAGATTTGGGAAAACATCTCCATGGACTTTATCACGGCCTAGCCATTGTCGGGAGGGAAAACAATCATTTGAGTGATTGTAGATCGACTATCTAAGTATAGCCATTTTTGTGCTTTACCTGACGCTTGACAGCTCCACGGTTGGCCGAATATTTCATCCAAGAATATGTGCGACTTCACGGTTTCCCTCGGTCAATTGTGTCCGACCGCGACCCTTTGTTCATCAGTACATTTTGGAGAGAGCTTTTCCGATTGCAAGGCACCCCCCTAAAACCAAGCACTACTTACCATCCCCAAACTGACGGCCAGACTGAAGTGATCAATAGGTGTCTTGAGATGTATCTCAGTGCCTATGTAAGTGATAATCCCACTCGTTGGGTGCACACCCTACCTTGGGCGGAATACTGGTACAACACTAGCTTACATAGTTCTACGAGTCTCTCCCCCTTCCACGTTGTGACGGACGGTCACCACCACCACTGGTCGGTTATATGAGCAAAAACACACTTATCTACTCGCTTCATACTGCTCTCTCGGATAGGGATACTCTGCTAGCCACGCTCAAACTCAATTTATAGCGAGCTCGGGAGAGAATGACTATGCAGGCAAATCGTCATCGCCGCGACAAGGAATTCCAAGTGGATGACTGGTATATGTTAAACTCTAACCTTACCGACAGAGGGCAGTGGCTCTTCGCAAAAATAACAAATTGGCTCAACGTTACTTTGGCCCATATCGAATTATGGAACGTGTAGGTAAAGTCGCATACCGGTTATCCTTACCCGACAGTGCTTCCATTCACCGGTGTTCCATGTGTCCCGCCTCAAGTTCTGTCCGAACCTGTCAGGTGCCACGCCATCTCACCCTCCCTTGACAGCCGCACAGTTCCCCATCCCATTCCGAATCCTTCGTCATCGTTATGTGAAGGAACACCAAAAAAAAAAAAAAACAGGTTCTGGTCCAGTGGTCAGACTCCACTCCCTTAGAAGCTACATGGGAATACTAGGAGCCGTTTCATGCGACCTATCCACACATCAGCCTTGAGGACAAGGCTGTCTTTGATGGAGAGGGTAATGTTACGCACTACGTGGAGGACTTGCGAACTAAGAGGGTAGTAAAGCCACATGTCAAGTTACAAGACTACATATGTGCCTAAGTTTCTGGACTTCTGACAATGTCTCATTTTTCCTTTATTTTATTGTGGTTAGCAATAATGTAGGCAGCTTTGTAGGGAATGCTACTGTCTATTGTTGTTCATATTCTACGTATAAATAAGCAACAAAGCGTGAAGGGAGATCATCCTGGTTTTGTTAGAGAACTCTTCCTCCTAACTCTAGTATCTTTCTCTCCCTCAATTTTCTTTTCCGGAGGCCTTCCATCCTCGAATTTGGAACAAAACCCATAAGAGTAAGCTTGCATCCTAACACACATGGCATCACAGCGGCCGTTGCCGAGCATGCAGAGGGCTTGAGCGTACTCCTGGTCGTCGTCCTTGAAGACGAGCTCTCTCTTCTCATCATCGGCTTAGTTATTCCCTCTCTTCCTGTTCTTATTCTAGACTCAGAGCTTAGAGGGAAAAATCTGGGAATAATCACAGAATATGAACTCAGTAAAGGTATATATTTGCTTTTCACTACTTTTTTTTTTTTCCGTTGGGTGCGATTTAATTAAATATACACAATATGGAAATTAATTTCTTTGTTAGGGTTAGGTAATTGTCTGTAAATGCTTATACCATTTAATACATAATATGAAATTTGTTTACTAGTTTTCAATGTCTTTCTTGGTTCCAGACAAAAAATCTCTTTAAAATTGTCCAAAAAGGCAATTTTCATCACATGCAGTAAGTTTTATTTTGTTTTCTACCAAAATTTTAGAATTTAAATACTACCATCAATACCCTAACTCCTTCTATTGCAGATCTATGTACCTAAAACTAAGAAGAAGAAACCGAGCTAAAAATGACCACGGAAAAGATAGGTGTTAATGAAGAATTCCCGAAGTCTCAATACTCTTGGAAAAAGAAGAATAAGATAGTTCTTCTCATGAGAATATGAGATAAGTAAACTTTAGATTAATACTTTTTTTACTCTACATATATGAATAATTTCTTATTTCTAGATAATTATGACTTCATTTACTTGATTACATGTACATTGATTTTTTTTTTTCAATTTTAAAAAATATTATGAGATTGCAGAAAATTAAAACTTACAATGACAAAATTCTAAACAAATGATCAAAATAACCCTTATGAACCTAAGTTTATTCTGCAACTGCAATGTAAACAAAAATACCCAAAAACCAAAAAAATAATAGGAGAAAACAGTAATATAAATTGTAGGAATATAAAATATCCAATCACATAATAAACCCTTAACTATGTTAAGGATTTTAAATAGTCTATCCTATAATATTTTTTTTAAAAGAAAACAAGCAAATTGTCTTAAAATCTCAAACTACATCGTCAGTTGTCACTCCAACTTGATATCTAAAGTAATTTTCTTTGAAGATGCCTTGTTTGAGGAAAACTCATCCTTTGAAGTACCAATTAAGCCCATGAGACTTTCAGCCTGCTCTTCAGAAAACAAATCCTGTAAAAACAATATATTATTAAAATAATATAATTGAATACATAAATTTGAATTCATATATGTAAAATGTTGGCTAAAAATGAACCTCTTCTGATTCAAGACAGTCTTTGGACTTCACCACATATACTAAAATCAACAACAAAAAGTTAGGCAGAAAATAACTAAAAAAAGTGTTGATTTTAATTTCCAAAAATTGGTAAAATTTTTATTTTTGAAAAAATAAACGAAAATAAATTAGAAGTATATAATAAGTTCGAATTTACCTTTCCCTAAACTCAATTATTTCAGGAATCTCTTCATTAATAAATAATTGAGTGACATCATATGTACTTGAAATTTTAGTTTCCCCAACTATTGAAAATAATGTAAGAATCAAAATTATGATTGAAATAGGCAGAATATCTTATATTAAAACAAAGAATAAAACTCTATATATG
>CM008333.1:7110616-7122818 GCA_002525835.2 Ipomoea batatas | reverse complement strand
GGTCACAGTCCAAAAACATATAAACTATATTATTCTAACATATAAAGTACATTATTTTAGCTTATAAAATGCATTATCTTAATCCAAAATGTTCATTATTCTAACACGCAAACAAGAATTTTATTTTATTTTAAGCATAAAAACAACGTTATTTTGGACCATAGTCTACACCTACAGCTATGTGGACTACAGTCCACATAATAATTTGCGATGGACACTCCTAATGTTACATGTGAATGGTTGAGAATTGAGATCCTTTTGAAGTCATTAACGGAGGTTTGTCTTGATGAAGAAGATGGAGCGAAGATGAAGCAAAAATGAGAGACAGGCTACGTACTGATGATTGCCCAAGAGTGTGTGTAATCACGACATATTTAATCTATGATACGGAGTAATTTTTATATTCAATCAAATATTTTAGGAGTTAATTTCATTTTTTGTCCTAGATTTATATGAGTTGTTTTACTTTTAGTCTTTTTCTTTTTTTTTTTTTTCAAAACATCGCCTTTTGGTCCTAGTATTATTGTGGCATGACAATTTTTTTTTTTTTATCATTTATCAGCAAAATCGTTTAAATTTTCATAAATACAAGGGCATCTCGGTCTTCAAATATGATTTTTTTCAAAAGAATAAAAATAAAAATATAGCGGATCAACCGATTTTGTAAAGAAAAGATCAAAGTGACATTGTATTTAACATCATTTCAATAATTTTGTTGACAGATGACTAAAAATGGTCATGGCACAATAATACTAGGATCAAATATAGATATTCTAATAAAAAATTGCTAAAAAAGTGAACTATCACCTATAAATCTAGAATAAAAAATGGAATTAACTCAATAATTTAGTATATAATAGTCACTCTAATTAATTTAAAGTCAAACTAGTGCCAAATCTTATATAAGGAAAAGCTTTCATTACCTATTACTCTCATGCTCACACTTTAATTTATACCTTATTTAGATTCCCTCCCACTCGAATTGAAGATCATTTTGGAAACATTATTATTGGGATATATATTTAACCCATCCCCTAATATAGAGTTGCATAGTAAGAACGAATATTCAATTGTAGTTGTAAATTAACAATTATTATCCTCACAATCCAAGCTTAGTTGTAAATTAATAATTTTTATCCTCACAATCCAAGGTAAGAATAGGACATTCTTTCCTCATTGTAAAAACCGTCCTTCTTGTCCCATCCCCACTTCCCAATTCACAAAGCTCTCTCAAAAATCTCACCTTTAGCTAATGAAATAATTTCACCATTCATCATCTTATACTTAGAAAGAAAAATTGGGTAAGATGATGAATGGTAGCAGTGATCATACCCAACCCAAAACCGGCTCCCGGAGGACCGCCGCCGCTGTGGCGGCTAACGGCGGCGGAAAGCCCCGCGGATGGTGTAAAGGACTGACTGATTGTATCATTTTGGGGCCCAACAATGGTTCACGATACCACTCAACTGCTCCTACAAACGCCACTCATCGTCAACTGGTACGCACGTGACGTATAAGTAGTGATATATTGAATGGTTTTAATTTTATTTATTGTTCATTGTATAGAGAAAAGAAAATTTCTCCATAGCTATTGTTAGAGTTTTAATTTGATTTAGAAATTTGTTAACTAAACATACATTTGGAAAGCAGGAAAATGACTTTTGGTTACCTTTTAGGGAACTGTTTAGAATTGTATAATTAAATATTTTAATCACTTTATTTAAAATATAAAAATATTTATAATAATATTAATAATAGTGTTATTTATTAAAAAAAAATAACAAACAATGGTTTCCGGCAGACTAGTTTCTGCCGGAAACCAGTCCGCTTGAAACGAGTATTGGAAGGCTTTGTACTTGAAGCCACCGTTCGTTGTTCGTCGATATAAATTGGTCCGGAAAATGACTTCCGTCAATATTTGGAGGAAGTTATTTTCCACCAAAATAGGCTGATTTTCCACAGTCAACGAATTGCATCCAAACACCGAAAATCCGAAAAATGATTTTCAGAAATCTTTTTTCATGTTTTCAAATGCACCCTAATTGTGAATTGAATTTCCTTTCTTTTTTTTTTTTGGCTGAAAACTTGATGTACCATTGGATTGGAGGCCCAAAATATGCAGGTCCTTGGGCCGAAGATATCCCTAAAATAGATAACATTATAATTTGACATATAATTCAATCAAGATGTTGTGTAATAGAAATAGAAATAGAATATTGTAATTTATAATTTTGATATTGATAAAATTGTGAAGGTGACAGAAATGGAGAAGGAAGTAGAGAGGCAGAAGGAGCTAAAGGGAATGTACAAAATGAAGCTGGAAAGAACACAGAATTATTTAAGGTATTGTCTCCAAGTGGCCCAAGAAAATGGTTTCTTGGACTTCATCATCAGCAACAAACAGAAACCTCAACAAGAAGTTGCATCATCCTCAAGTACTATCTGTAATGGGAGTATGAGTCCTGTGATTAGTACACCTCCCACACCGCAACCGCTCTACCATTCAAATCTTGAAGCCCTCATTCATCAAGCCAAGCTTAATGGATGGTACATTGAACCCCATGAGGTTTGTTCATTTATACTAATACCCCTACACAAATTGCATTTATCCAACCAATATAATTACTAATATTTATTTATTGTTTGAACTTTATTATTATTATTTAATACGCTTTTCAACTTAGACTAGACTAATACTAATAACCTAAGTAGCCAATCTCCCCGTCAGTCTAGCTATGCAGGACACTGTTTGCACTTTATTGAGCATGTTGCTCACAGAAGGCAATCAAATTTATTCGCCTCCAGGTCCCACATCCCATCTCAATAGGATAGCGGATGAGTAAATCATGGTGATGATTTGGTGCTCACAAGGAGCCCACCACATTAGTTGTAACTCTCATATTGCTACTGACATGGCTCTTCTTATATCTTTGCCCATAATTTGGTGCTCACAAGGAGCCCACCACATTAGTTGTAACTCTCATATTGCTACTGACATGGCTCTTCTTATATCTTTGCCCACAATTTATTATCTAGTAACTAAGTGAACCGCCAGTAACGACAACATTTTTGTTTTTAGTTCTACTGACTCGGTTACAAAGAGTCAACAGATGCCTCCACTGAGGCTCGAACCCACTCCCTTTTACATGGGAGTATACACTGGGTGCCGCTTGACCACAAGGCCTTTGGCCAGTAATGACAACATGACTACTCTTTACTCTCCATTGTTTTTGTGACCTTTCAACTTCTGTCACATTTTCAAAAGACAAGGTATTAGACTTAACCCTTCAAGTCTTAGCCCAATAATTGTCTAACCACTTGATGCTCCTTGCCTTTTCGCTGGTCTCCACCAAACATTAATCGATTGAGCTGCCGATGTGGGCAGGATGACTACTCCATACTCCATTCATGTGCTACAATCCATTTTAATAACAAGTGTTTTTTAAAACAGATAGAACTGCAAGAACTGGTAGCGCAAGGAACCACGGCGGACATATACAAAGCACGGTGGCGCGGCCTCGACGTGGCCGTGAAATGCATATACCCGGACTTCTTCCACTCCAACGACAACGGTGTCGGCTTCTTCGCGCAAGAAGTGGAAACCCTATCCCGGCAACGCCACCGCTTGGTGCTAAGCCTGATGGGGGCGTGCCTGGAGCCGCCGGACCACGGGTGGATAGTGACGGAGTTTCTGGGCACGACGTTGAAAGATTGGCTCCACGGCCCCGGCAAGAGGAGACGAGAGAGAAGGGTTCCTCTTCCGCCCATTGCAGAGAGATTGGCTAAGGCCGTTGAGATCTCGCAGGCGATGCAGTATCTCCATGCGCAGAAGCCATTGAAGGTGCTTCATAGAGACTTGAAGCCCAGCAACATTTTTCTTGATGATGCGTTTCATGTTAGAGTTGCAGATTTTGGGCATGCTAGGTTCCTAAGCTACCAGGAAAAGGCTTTGACCGGAGAAACGGGTAATATTTAATTTTCATTTAAAAGTATTATATTTTTTTTAATAAAAATATCACAGTATTACGTTTTTCTCATAAGAAATAATCAATCAATTTTCAGAATTAGTATTACATTTTATTTTATTTTTATAAATAAATGTTCAATCTTTAAATATTACGGAGTATATTTTAATTTAAAAGTATTATACTATTATGCAATGAGTCAAGAGACCTAACTTACTCCTACATAATAGGTTTGTAGTTAAATCAAATTAACTATAACCACACATAATCTAATATTTTTTTTTGAAAACCACATAATCTAATATCTCTAACAATAAGTAATAAACAATTTATTTCTGATTATAAATATTACATTTTTCATTTTCACCCAACACGCTTCATGAATAAGGATTAATGAGACTCACCGTACCCTTAATTATGAGATGATATTATATGCAAGTTTTTTTAATTAAATAAAATAACTTTATTTAATTAATTTATATTAAAATTGACTTGATCAGATAACCCATTAACAAAAAGTATATTATACTTTCTATGTGTTTATAGATCAGAAAAGTATTACATTTTTGTTTTAATTTTTTTTACATGTTTGATTTCACACTAGACCTACTTTTTTTTTTCTTTTTTTCTTTTGTTTTTTTTTAATATAGAAATAAAAAAATTGTCATTATTCCAGAAACTTGAATTTTTTTTCATTCACTAAATATGTAATTACTTTTTGGTGTACCAATTGTGAGAATAGTGGTTAGATATTTTAAAGTTTGATTGACACAATCAATTCAATCACGTGGAATTATGAGTCAACTATATAATATAAAATAATATACTGGAAAGAAAAAAAAAAATTGGTTCAGCTTTACATGCATCATATCATATAGCTAGTTTGCATTTTAGTTATATTAATTTGGACTAACCAATAAGTTTTAAATCAGTAATCTCTATCTTTGAAACTTAGCTTGGATCTATCATGATTAAAATTAGAATTTTGGTTTTAATCCTCCTCCAACACCATAATGGCATTTCACTGTTCATACACTATTGGCCTCCATTGATGAGGTTTTATTAATTAATTGGAGTTGACTAACTTTAATTTTTTTTTTCTTCAAAATTTTAATAATTTGGATCATTGATTAAAATAATGGCTATGCGCTCTTCCGTTAGAGTTAATAATATATAGAATATTAGAATATTACTTGTATCAAATTAAATTTTGTATCATCTATTATATTATGAATTAATTTATATTAGATCAGAGTCAGTTAAGATGAAGAAGTAAATATTTAGGGTGAAAATTTTTAATACAAATAAAATATTCATTATGAATTTCTAGTTAAGAATTTCTTTTATTTGACATTTGATGTCTTTGTCTTTATAGGAACTTATGTTTATATGGCTCCCGAAGTAATTCGCTCAGAGCCTTATGATGAAAAAAGTGATGTGTATAGTTTTGGCATCATATTGAATGAGCTTATTACTGGTGAACATCCATATATTGAAACCGAGTATGGTCCTTCAAAGGTATGCCCTTTCCATTTCAACAATTGTCCTCAAGATTACACATAAAATGTTTTGTAATTTTATAGCTTAAGTTCAACTTATATACAATGTTGTAAAAATGGGCCGCTTAGGCACCCCAAGGCCGAAGCGATTTCAGCCGTAGACAGCTTTTAGCCAGTCGGCCGACTAGGTGCCCTAGGTGTCTTGGGCGCCTAACTCGACCGGGTCAGTGCCCAACTCGGTCGAGTGATTTTTTTGCCTGCTCGTCTACTCTTCTTTTGCCATATACTCAACTAACCATCTAACATATGCAGTTCACTAGTTTGAAAATTATAACAGTCTAACAACTCCTAGCTCTGAGTGTGAAAAGTGAAGACAATATACTCGGATTATTACTTGACTGCCTAGGCGCTTGGCGCTCCCTGGACGCCGACTAGTGCCTAGGGCGCATGCAATATTGATTATATATATGATGTTTCATATTCACTTTTCTTTCCTCTTAGATGGACTAGGAAAAAAAAACAATTGATCATTGTTGGTAGTAGGAATGAAGTGTATGATTTTCATTTTTGTTGCAATAATTTTGTTTTGAGAACAGATAGCCATAGAAGTTGCAGAGAATGGATTGAGGCCAGCACTTCCAGAACATGATGATGATGACCAAACAAAAGATATAATTGAGCTCATACAGCATTCATGGGATGAAGATTCTTCCATGAGACCATCTTTTGCAACACTCACATGTGCCCTCATAAACATCCACAAAGCACTACTGACCCATGATGCTTTATAGTATGTAGTAAATTTTCATAAATTTATTACTCACATGTTCTGTCGAATATACCAATTTATTGCCATGGAGGGCCTTCAATTTTTATTATACAAATTTTAACTCCAAATTTAAGGGTACGGTGTCTCACCATTCCTGTCATGGAGAATTGGAGATGGATTGAATGAGGTAAATTCTTAATTTTTATTTTGATGGTTTTTGGTAAATTGTTGTTAGTTGATTGGGATAGTAGGTTTGACTTAGTGGATAGCACTAAGTGATTATAGAAAGATGTTTGGTAAATTAGTTGTTTGCTGATAGCTGATTGCATGCAAAGTGACTTTTTCAAAAAGCTGATCGAAAAAACTGTTTTGAACAACGTTGATATAAAAAACTAATTAATCAAGCACTCATATTGGCTATTTAATCAAGTTAAACAACTAATAGTGGTCAAACAAGTTAATTAGCTGATAAGTTAACTATGTTACCAAACAGGTTGGATCATTTGTTTTGGTACAACGTACGGCTCAGGCGTGTTGCATACGGGGATTGTGGGTCTTAAGTCATATATAATAGGAATTTTCTATAATGTTTTATCATATGCGAAAAAGGAAAAATTCTTGTTTAAAATTATTGTACCTTTTCTTTCCATAATGTTTTAGGGTACGAATTAGAGGTTTGATTATGTCAAATTATTGTGTGGACCATGATCTACATAGTGCTCTGTGGATCATAATAAAAAGTAAAATTTTAATATATTAAATGTACATTATTTGTATATTGAATGTACATTTATATAATGTATATTCAATATACAAATAATGTACATTCTATGTCCGTAAGGACAACCCATGTGTTAAGAGTGCTCTACCTACAACCGAGAGGTTGGAGGTTCGATCCTCAAAACCCTGGGTTTGAGCCGGTCAGCTATGGGTAACCTAGGCTGGTTTACCTCCTTGTGGTCCTTTGCCGGCTAGGGCAACAGGGCGAGGAGAAAACCTCGTTAAAAGAATAATGTACATTCTATGAATACAATGTGTATATTTTTAATATACTAAAAATACATTATTTTTATATTGAATGTATATAATATTTGATAGTATGGTTCACGCAGCTATGTGGATCATGGTTCACATAATAATAATTGTTCAATTATGCTATAGTCTATCTATTATATTCCATGGAACTTGTTGAAAGAACTACCAAAAACCAAAGAATTGAAGATGACCATGGTTGGACAAAAAAAAAAAAAAAAAATGTAATCATGCCAATGCATCATATAAGTAACTTATCTGATAATTATTTTTATTTTGCTAATTGTCTTGATTGCATAATTTTAGAGTGTAAAATATCTAATTACACCCTGTTCAAATGTGATAACCTTATTAATTGCATTTTTACATCCAATTCATTATGACATTTTTTCATTGAATGGTTTAATTGATGACAATAAGTTAATGGGATCAACTTATTTATGAGGTTCAATGATTATAAGTCAAATCAAAAGAGATTTTTTTAAAAAAAAAAAGAAGAACAAACCATTTTTCTTTTTAAAAAATGTTAAATATAAAATATGTTCATGACACTACATCATTTTCTCTAGGAAAAAGCTAAATTATTAAATTTGTGGTTATTAGAGCAACACTATTTGTGAAATTTGACAAGATTTTTTGCATGTGAGAAAACAATAGTGGGGTTTTTACACAAATGGGGAGTTTTTTTTTTTTTTTTCAAGATTAAGTTTTTTGTGGGCCCCGTATTTGGAGAGAAATATGCACATAACGCATGTCCTGAGCACTTATATGACTTCTTTTTTTTTTTTTTTTCTTTTTCTCTATAAGAGACTTTTTTTCTTCTTTCGAATACAACTGGCCCTATTACATTAGTATCCTCCATTGATACTCGATCTCATGCATTTCCATATGAGAGAGTCACTACATGTCATGTGAGCACTTCTATGATTGCACGTGCCATGTTGGGTGCATGATTCCTGTTTATTATTTTTTTGTTGTTTAAAGCTTTTCTTAGGTTTTTTTTCTTCTTCTTTTTCCTCTTTTTTTTTTTCTCTTACTTGGACCTGCAACACCTAAGAAAAATTATAGACTAATTGGACTGCTCTTAGGTTAATAGGGAACACAGTAATGACATCATTGAAAGTAAGCAGCGTGATGCACGATGCAATAGGAGGCCTCATATCATAGTAGTTGTCCATCTCTTTTTTTTTTTTACTTCAAATAATATAATGAAGTGAATCACTTTATGGATCATATGGGGGGCATGCACAAATAAAAAATAAGATATTTCTTAGTTTAATTATTGAGCTTATGCCCACACTGAGTCAGCCCATAATATTCCATGACAAGATATTGTACTCATCCAAAATTATCCTATTACTGCCGCCTACACTCTCTAATTACTCCATAAATTTCAGTTGATTACACCCAATCAAATATTTTATATAAAAATTTGTCCCATTTGATATATCTTCATTTATAATTAACTTTATATTTTTCTACAAATTAATTATGAGTAATGTTACCCACACTTACAATTTTTTTTCATTATTTTTCTTCCTAATATGACATTTTTTGATTGGTTACTTTATTTTTTTTTATTAAAAGTTAGTGGGGCAGTCAGCCGATTCATGGCACCCGATAATTACAAGATGATGATTTTATGACCTTCAACCAAACATTATAAAATTATTTTTCAAAAAATGAGTCATTTTCTTAAAATTATTTTTTAAAAAACATTTTCTAGGTTTTCAAATGGACCCTAAGTTGGCCTCTAAAACTGAAACCCACCACCTACCTACATAGGGACAGTTCAGCGAGCAAAGCCCGTTTTAACGTAATCAATTTTATTTTATTAGTTTTTTTTATACTCTTGTCAAATATGCAAGTATTTCAAATTTTAAAAGGTTTGTAAATCAGATTTGCAGCATCTTTTTGCAAAGCTTTTAGGCTTTTTTTCTTTCATTTATATAATAATTTTAAATATTATTATTATTATTATTATTATTATTATTATATTTTGCATGAGTTGAAATTTCAGAGGATATAGTAAAAATAATATTGAATTGCAAATATCATATGATAATATAATAATAAGATTAATTTTTAAAAGTGAGAGAGTATTTCAGGGATAAACACACTCAAGAGAGCAATTATATTGTATGATTAAAATAGAATAGATCTTATTGTTGAGCTATGTGGAGTGAATATAATCAAGAAATAATTATTTTAAGTATGCAGAGTTTATATTTTATAATCCACTTTATAAATAGGGTGTCTTATTATCTTGGAGAGTAAACTTAAAGATGGGCAAGCCAATCAAGTTGGTCAAACAACTGGCTTTGGTAACTACAAAGTTTTAAGTTTGACTCTTTGTGAAAGATGTCTATTAGTCTTCTTGATTTGAACCAATTAGCAATGAATAACTTATAGGGGTGTATTCAATCATAACTTTTATAGACTTTTAAAGAGTTTTATCAACTTTAAAAGTTTGGCAGTATTCAATTTAGACTTTTAACGACTCTTTAAAAGTCTACCGATATTGGATCCAAACTTTTCAAAACTCTTTAAAAGTATGCTGGTATTCGATTCAGACTTTTATAGAGTATTTAAAAGTCTACTAGTATTCAAAATGTTATTAACTTTCATAGACTCTGTCAGAATAGGATTTCGGTAGACTTTTTCTTCATTAATATAAATAGATGAAATCTAACCCTCCAACCCCAAACTTTTCAAGATTCTCTACAAACCTTTTTTTCCTCTATTTAAACTAGACAAATTTTTCATTAATTGTACAATGCGTCCCAAACTTTACTACGAAAAATTATTTGTTAATATTGACTGCAATTTTTTTGCTGCGAGGGATTGCTACGAACAGCAAAAAAAAAAAAAAAATTATTGATGTTCGCAGTGCTGCGAACAGCAGCAGCCTGCTGCTGTGCTGTTCGCAGCATTAATTTGCTGCGGCAACCAACAGCAAGTTGCAAAATTTAGTAAAAAATCATATTTTAAAATTTTATTTAATTAATATAATTTTAAATAATTTTAATATTCATTAATTATTAATATATGTATTTATATAAGAAAATAAAAATATATTCAATGCATTCAAAAATATATTAATTAAAATTTTATTTAATTTAAAAATATTTTTGTAGTTGCTGTTGGTTGTATTTTTTTTTTTAATTTATGATCTATAGAAATATATTTTCGTAAGAAAATTATAAATAATATATTAATAGAAGTTATGGAATGATTGTAAGGGTGTATTCAATTTAGAGTTTTAATGACTTTTGTAGAATTTGTAATATGAAAAAGTTTTTAAAAGTTTATAAATGTTTGTTGTACGGATATTTATAAACTTTTATAAAGTTGATGAAAGTTTAAAAGATTCTAGGAAAGTCTACACGAATTTTACAAAAGTCAATTAAAATCCATCACTTTAAAACTCTTTGAAAATCTTTAAAAGTCTTGATTGAATACACCCCCTTTAGATTGTTTTACTTCCTTGTGGCCTTTTGTTAACTAGGGTCACAAGATAGGCTAGTTAAATGTCACTAACTTATATATTTTAATTTCTTTTTAAAAAATTTGAGTTGTAATTATTTAGATAAGTGACATTTAATATGTGATTTGGTAATATTCAATTTACATTTTTTAAAAAATTAAGCTTTAATTTAATAGTGAAGTTTAAGTTGAAACTTTATTAAATTAATTATTAAAATAATAAATACGACAACGATGAAACGAGATTAGTTCATGCTTTAAAATGCGATGGATGGCTACCTGTGTACTAAAAAGAAACGACAATTATATTATTGAGATGATAATTATATTGAAAACTGCAGATATGGACGATTGAAAAATGAAAGAAAAAATCTTAGGAAAGTGCTACTTGGCTTATCAACCTTGTCATCCTATTAATGGCCAACTAACTTTGACGTTAACGCATATGGCCTGGGTACCCGAGTATAAGTAATTTTTTCAAGTTTAGTCTTCAACTTTTAAATGGATCACTTGTGGTCCTTTGAATTCTTAATTGTTATTATTCGTGGTTCAAGTTAATCACCCATGGTTCTTCAATTTTTAAAATTTAACCAGTGTTGATACTCTTGGAAGAAGCATGAGTGGTTAAAATTTGATAGTTGAAGGACCATGAGTTGTTAACTTGAACCACGTATGGTAAGTTGATAACAATTAGAAAGTCGAAGAATACAAATGGTTGATTTAAAAGTTTAGAACAACTATACTCAAAGAACCCAGATTGTATTAATACCTATCTTCTTCTTTTTTTTTTTTTGAAGAAAGAAGTAAACTTTTAATTAATACTCAAGTCACGCATAACAACAGAGGAAATAAAAAGTGGACTGGAATCAACCCAAGTCGCACAAGCAAAATGAGAAAAAGTAAAACGGGCTAACAGATGAGCAACAACATTTGCATCTCTGCGAACATGACATGATTTAACATTAAAAAAAAACTGAAAGTAAAGAAGTAATATCATCAACAAGCAAACCGAAAGGAGAAACGCTCAGCTTATGCAGACTGCGAACCAAAACCTCAGCCTCAGTTTCCACAACCACTCCATCCCAAGAAGTATCTTTCAACCAACTCAAAGCTTTCCGAACGACAAGAGCTTCAGCTTCTCTAGGAGGTAGGGGACCTGGACGTTAAAAGCATGAGCTGCCACCACATAACCATTACAATCATGATATTAATATCTATCATTTTTATCACATAATTATAATTATAGACGGGCCATTTTTTTTTATGAATGTATAATAATGATGTTGGTAGACGGATGGGAATAATGAAATGATCTTTTTTCATGTTATTATAAGTCTTCTTTATTTTTCATTTAATCGAAAAACAAAGAGGGCAATGAAATGTCTTTTGATTAGGGTTTTTTTTTTTTTTTGGTTAATTTTTTTTCCTACTGGTTTATGTATGTTTCTTTG
>CM008333.1:7059060-7071225 GCA_002525835.2 Ipomoea batatas | reverse complement strand
AATTTTTCAAAAGTAGACTAGTAATAGCATTGATGGCACCCATTTGTATGAAAGGTATACATAAGCAACATGTTGATGGCTACGAGAGCTAGTTAAAGCCAACAACTAACTTTAATTTTTCTTATATTATTTGCTATTGTACGATTGAGAGAGAATCTTTTGATAGGATAGTTAGTTTTTAGAGATGATTTATTGCTTTTCTTAGAAAAAAATATAATAATAGCAACAACAAAACAACAACAGTAGTAATAATAACAACACTACCAACAACACAATGCAAAGACATTTAATTTGTCTATTTTAATTATTATCATGGTATTCAATCATGCTACAAAAATGAGTTTGATCAACTATAAATAGCAAAAATCATGAGGTTATCAATGATGTTGCTTGCAAGATATATGGTTCATATAAAAGGATATATAATAAATAGTTGAAAATGATTGTATGTATGTAGAGTTTGAAGTGCAGACCAATCCAATTGTGAAAGCTAGCTTTATATCATAATGAAAGAGATAGAAAAGATCAATCTTGAGGTTCAAGAATGGTTGGATGAGATTTTTATGGAGTATTGGATATTAACCCAAGATGGGGTCAACATTACAAAATAATAATGACTAATTTATTTGAAACTTTTTATAAAATGCTAAATTAAATCCACACGCAATATAACTTTCCTAGTTATCATAGTGTTTGTATAATTACCTTGTGTTGGTTAATTGAATTGACTTTGTACTCATGAGGAAGGCTAGTCTTTTTAGAGAGGCATTAGCAAAATAGAGTTGTAACCGCCACATATTGTTACAAAATTTTAAATTATTTCTGAAAGAAAATACACAAACTTAAATATTACATGAATGTGTTAAGTAATGATAAACACTTTACAATAGGGGTGTGAAAGTGAGCCAAAACCTACGGGTCAGCCCTATACCGCTCCACAGTGTGGTGGATTATGGCTTAAAATTTTTGGATTGCGAAAATGTGGGCCTCACAGGCTTGACCCACGTGGATCGTAGGTCAACTTGCATGCTAACAATATATATATAAATGGGTTCCCATGCAGTTGGCTTTCTTAGGTGCGGTTGTATAGTTGCTTAGGTGTGAGGTTTTCCTTTTTAAGGTGCATTTTCCTTCATAAGATGCGTGGTTTGTGTGCTTAAGGTGCGTCAGTTTAAACTTAAGGTACGTCAACTAAAGCTGGTGGTGGTTTTCCTTCTTAAGGTGCGTTACGCTGTTTCCTTTCCTAAGGTGCGTGATTTGTATGCTTAAGGCACGTCAGTTGTTGAAACTTAAGGTGCGTCATTTTAAAACTTTAGGTGAGTGATTTGTGTTCTTTAAGTGCTTTGTTTGTGTGCTTAAGGTGCGTGGTTTGTGTGCTTAAGGTGCGTGGTTTGTGTACTTAAGGTGCACCATTTTAAAACTTTAGGTGCATGATTTGTGTTAATAAAATTACAATAGAAGAAAAATACTTTACTCCTTATTTTTGTAACAAGTTTCTGTGTCAATTCTTTTAGTGCAGCAGATATTCAAAATAACACTTGGTCTTGGTTGTATTAATGTTACTTGTAGTTCAGCAGAAGGTTCAGAAAAATTAGCGGACGAAGTGCTGAACAGAATATTGGAACAAGACAAAGAAGACAAGGAGTGCAACAGATTCAGTTATGAATTTAACTGATTTCAAACATCATACATAAAGGCAGATCTCTCTGAAGAAAGTTAAGCTGATTCTGATTGAAGAACACAAGAGTGAAATGGAGAGAAGCTTCTCTAGGAGAAAATAAATCGATATCTTGACAAAGCCTACTTTTGATTCAAGATAACTTTCATTATGATGAACCGGGCAAGCAACCACTCTGAATGTCAGTTGGGATAAAATTGAGGGGGAGCCTCAATTCAAGAAGATCGGGAGATCTAGTATCGCACAACTCTTCAAGGCTGAACGCTAGAATGGTGATTGATGATTTCTAGTGTTGCCGTGTGATTTTTGCTGTAAACTGTTGACACATTTCCAGATTGATCAATGAAGAGTTGGACGTTCAGAGTGATGCCCCCCAGATGTAGGAATGGCGATTCCGAACTGGGTTACCAAGTCTAAGTGTTCTTACTGCTTTGATATTTTTCTTGCTATTTACTTGATTTTATTTCCTGATCTACTTCATTTGCTAGTTCAGAAATCTGTTTACAAGGTCGTCTAACTGATCTAGTAATTAGATTAAATAGTTGGAAGACTCTGTAAACCGATAGATTAAAGAACTGGATAATCTGAGGAATTTCATATGGTATCAGAGCGAGTCTCAAGGCCTTTCCCTTGAAAAACGATCTTTTGGAATTTTCTTGATTTCTCTGTTTTCCTTATCTTCTAACCTATCCTTTTGGGTTTTGCCACTGTCTGATCTGAGGTAGATATGGAAGGACAGGCTAGACCACCTCAATTGATTGGCACAAATTATGCTTATTGGAAGGCAAGAACCCGGATCTATCTCCAGGCTCAAGGAGTAAATGTATGGAAGGCTGTCACCCATGGCTGGACTCACCCCAAAACTACTCATGAGGATAAGTCTGAAACTCTCACTCCAGTCAATCAATGGACTCCCGAGGACATCAGCAACAGCGAAAACAACAATAAGGCACTGAACACTATTACAGGTTCACTTGACGAGGGACAATTCGGATTAAATCGCTGGATGCAGCTCTGCCAAAGACGCCTGGGAAATTCTTGAAAAGCTTTATGAAGGAGACGCTTCTGTAAAACAAACCAAGATGAAGCAGGTTCTTACCAGATTTGAAGAATTACGGATGAAAGACGAAGAAACCATCGTCGAATTTAATGCTAGGGTTCAAGAGTTGAAGAACGAAGCAACTGTTCTGGGTGAACCATTCTCTTCGGACAAACTCGTCAAAAAGATTCTCCGATCTCTACCTGTACGATTTAGAATGAAAGTGACTGCAATTCAAGAAAGCATAGGCTGGGAAACAAAATCAGTAGCGGAGCTGATGAGCAATCTAAGAACGTATGAGATGGATATTTTGTCACAAGACAACAACTCAAAAGGGGCAAAAATGTCGCGTTTATTGCAGAAGAATGTGAATATGAAGAAGAGTGTGATGAATTGGATGATGAATCTGTGGCAATGATCACAAGAAACTTCACCAAAATTCTTAAACAGATAAATCAAAGAAACAGGGGAGGCAAGAATCAACAAACCAGGTTCAACAATGCTGCCTCAACCTCGTCGAATCCGTCACGAACCACTGGAAGAACATCAAATTCGAATCAACAGAAAAACGTCAGTCAAAATAATCAATATGGACAAAATCAAAATTCAACTCGACAGAATCAATGGCAGCAAGGAGATGCTAGGAACAAAAAGGGAATTCAATGCCGGGAGTGTGAAGGTTTCGGACACATCCAAGTAGAATGTGCCACTTATCTCAAAAGGAAGAAGTCCATGAAGGCCACAACCTGGAGTGATGAAGAATGCACTGAAGAAACTCAAGATGAAGATGAGGAAATATCTGGAAATTTTGTAGCCTTCGCTGCAATTGTCACTAAACCAAATTTAAACTCAGGTTGTGATTCAGATCATGAAGATGTGGACAAAATACCTTATGAAGAACTCGAACAATCCTACATCAAACTATACAAGAAATGGGATATTCTACTGAAGACACACACAACCACAAATTCAAAAAATGAGTTTCTCGAAAAGAACGTGGAATCTCTCAAGAAACAAGTTGCTGACAAAACTGCTGAACTATCCGAGTCCAACTCAAAAGTAATGAAACTTTCAGCAGAATTAGAGGCCTTTAAGAAGCAAATTCAAATGATGAACACTACTTCAACCTTGAATCAAATCCTTGACTCTGGAAGATCACCAAATATACGAAATGGTTTGGGGTACATTCAAAACTCTCAAAACTTCCTTACTACTAAGTTTGTCCCTGCAGGTACCAGCACTTGGAATAATGGTGAATTCCATCAGAAGACTCTGAGGAAATATAGTCCAATATGCCACTACTGTTCCAAGAAAGGCCACACAAGACCAGAATGCTACAGGTTTTACAATGATCAGAGAGCTGAAAAATTTCAGAAGAAATGGATCACTCCTGTCAGTCGTCAAATCTGGGTAAGAAAATCTGATTTAGTCTGTTATTCCATGCTTCATGGCAAAGAACAGGGAAAATGGTATTTCGACAGCTGGTGCTCAAGGCATATGACCGGCAGTAAAGAATTCCTCAAGAATGTAAATCCATACACTGGACAAGTGACTTTTGGTGATGGGATTAAGGGTGACATTATGGGTATTGGGATTCTAAACGTAGCCGGTCTACCTCCACTATCTAAAGTTCTGCTTGTTCAAGGTCTAAAAGCTAATCTGATCAGTATCAGCCAATTGTGTGATCAAAAGCTGAATGTGAGCTTCACTAAAGATCGATGCATTGTCAAAGACAACCTGAACAAAGTCATTATGGAAGGTATAAGATCCTCTGATAATTGCTATACTCTATCTTCTAACCTTTTGTGTTATAGTACTTCAACAGACAAAACAGAACTTTGGCATCAACGACTTGGGCACATGAATTATCAAGATATGAATCAACTCATAAGTCATGAATGTGTAAGAGGGGTACCCAAGTTCAAAATAAAGGAAACTGGTGTATGTGGCCCATGCCAGCTGGGAAAGCAAACTCGATCTCCACACAAACACTTCAACTACATAGGAACCTCTTCATGCCTAGATCTTCTGCATATGGACCTTATAGGACCAACACAGGTTGAAAGCTTGGGAGGTAAAAGATATATTTTTGTTTGTGTTGATGACTACTCACGCTTCTGTTGGGTAATGTTTCTCAGAAACAAATCAGAAACTTTTGAAGCCTTTGAAAAGTTGTGCTTAAGACTACAAAAAGAAAAGGGCCTGCATATTGGAAAAATCGTAAGGATCAGATCAGATCAGATCATGGCAGGGAGTTCGAAAACCAACACTTCTCAACCTTTTGCTCCAAAAATGGGATCAGTCATGAGTTCTCAGCCGCAAAAACCCCCCAACAGAATGGAGTAGTTGAGCGGAAAAACAGAACCATCCAAGAAATGGCTCGGGTTATGATAAACAGCAAAATCCTTCCTCAATATTTCTGGGCAGAAGCAGTTCATACTGCTTGTCATATAATCAACAGAGTGTATCTCAGGCCGGGAATGTCACAAACACCATACGAGCTTTGGAGAGGAAGGAAACCAAACCTAAAGTATCTTCGCATTTTTGGTAGCAAGTGTTACATCTTAAATGAAAGAGAAAATGTCAGAAAATTCGAACCAAAAAGTGATGAAGGCATATTCTTGGGATACTCACCAAACAGTCGAGCATACAGGGTATATAATAAACATACTAAGACGGTTCAAGAGTCTGTCAATGTAATTGTTGATGATCAACCGTACTCAGTCGAAAACTATCTACCAGTCACTGATCACGAACAGAAGCAATCAAGTTCAACCGATGGAAAAGAAGCCAAGAAAACTGAGTCAGACTCTGAAGATGATGATACTGATCCAGTTACTGAACAATGTCAAAAGAAATCAGACAGTGCACAAGGGATCACCAAATCTGAGACAAAATCAGAATCTGAGGACTCAAAATCATCTACTGAACATCAATCAAATACAGATGCAAGTCATCATCCGTCAAAACAAGTCCCCACGCATATTCAAAAGAATCATCCTGCTGAGAACATATTGGGAACGCCCACTGCTGGTATTCGAACCAGAGGAATGTTGAGAGGTAGTCTGGCTGAGTTATCAGGCTATGCATGCTACACATCAAAAGTTGAACCCAAGAATTACAAAGAAGCACTTCAAGATGAAGATTGGATAAGGGCTATGCAGGATGAACTTGCACAATTTGAGAGAAATGAGGTATGGGATCTTGTGCCTTGTCCTTCGGATGCAAATGTAGTAGGCACAAAATGGATTTTCCGAAACAAAACCGATGAACAGGGAAATGTGGCCAGAAATAAAGCCAGACTAGTGGCTCAAGGCTACTCACAAGTAGAAGGGATTGATTATGAAGAAACATTTGCACCTGTAGCCAGACTTGAGTCGGTAAGACTACTCCTGGCTGTCTCTTGTATTCTGAACTTTTAGCTGAACCAGATGGACGTAAAGACTGCCTTCTTAAACGGACTACTCCATGAGGAAATATTCGTGGCTCAACCAAAAGGATTTGAGAACCCACAATATCCTGACTATGTCTACAAACTGAAGAAGGCCCTCTATGGTCTGAAGCAGGCACCAAGAGCATGGTACGAACGACTCACTCAATATCTCCTAAAAAATGGGTACACTCGTGGCGGGGCTGACAAAACACTGTTCGTTAAAAGGGCCACTGGACACATAACTGTAGCTCAAGTCTATGTAGATGACATCGTGTTCGGGTCTACATCTCCTGCAAATGTCAAGGAATTCATCCGAGTTATGGAAAAGGAATTTGAGATGAGTATGATAGGGGAACTAACATGCTTCTTAGGTCTACAAGTGAAACAGATGGAAACAGGTTTATTCTTATCTCAAACCAAATACGCACTCAACTTGATCAAAAGATTCGGCCTTGACTCTGCCAAGGAAGCCAAGACACCTCTGTCTACAACACTGAAATTGACAAAAGACTCCGACTCAAAGCCAGTTGAAGGCAAACTCTATCGAAGTATGATTGGTAGTCTACTTTATCTAACCGCAAGCAGACCAGATATAATGTTCAGCGTAGGCCTATGTGCTCGCTTCCAAGCAAATCCAAAAGAAGCCCACCTAAATGCTGTTAAAAAAATAATAAAATATGTCAAAGGAACTGTGAATCATGGTCTGTGGTACTCTCGTGACTCAGGATCTAAACTACTCGGCTACAGCGACGCTGATTGGGCAGGAAACTTGGAGTACAGAAAAAGTACATCAGGAGGATGCTTCTTCTTGGGTAAAAATCTTGTCTCATGTTTCAGTAAAAAACAGAACTCAATCTCATTATCTACGGCAGAAGCAGAGTATATAGCTGCTGGGAGTTGATGTACACAACTCCTATGGATGAAACAGATGCTGAACGACTATAGACTAAAGTTCAGCAGTGCTGATCTTCACTGTGACAATACCAGCGCTATCAACATTGCCAAAAACCCTGTCCAGGATTCCCGCACTAAGCATATAGACATCAGACACCATTTCATTAGGGAGCTTGTAGAAAGTGGAGACATAAAGATGCACTACATACCAACAGATAAACAACTTGGAGATATATTTACCAAGGCCTTGGATCTGACTAGATTCAACATCCTGAAATCAGAACTTGGTATGTGAAATGGTCCACAGAACTAGTACAGTAAGTAGTTCAGCTTTATTTTGGGTAATCCTTCTCACATCTTTATCATAAAAAAAAGTAACTTTTTCCTTTTTTTCCTTCCTCCCGCGCTTTACTAATATCTTCCTTTTTGAGCATATAATATCTGGTGAATAGTGTACCCGACTGACCAAAACTGCCAGAGCATTAATTACGGAGAAGACAACCGTCCTATCAGCACGACTCCCACTCAGCCCATGCCTCATCACGTGACCCGAAAAAGCCGATCATTTTTGGAGAAGTCTTTCGACCTTTGAAAAGCCAGCTGCAGCTTGATCAACAAAAAGATCATCAATCCCACTCATCTGCAAACCCTTCGAAAAAACCTCTCTCAAAATCAAAACCCAGAAACAAAGCCCGAAAATGGATCAAGACGAGACCCAATACTTTGATTTCTCCAGACTCACAAACAAATATCCCTCCGAAGTTCAACATCAAGCATCACGCGAGATGGTGATGATAATCAACAACAAGATAAAACCTCCGGGAGGCGAACCAATCTGGTCATGGTACTCAAGGGCCGAGCAACTAGACTATTTGAAAGGATTCCCCAAACCGATTGCTGTCGAGAAAGGAGAAACGGCTAAGACAAAAGATCCTGAGGTTTATTCTCACACATTCTCTCTATCTCCTTCTCTTTTTTATAAATGATCATACATGAACAGCATAGCTTCTGCCTTAAATATTTTTTTCAGGATATAATTGTTCTATCAGATACTGAGGATGATGCTAATCCAGAAAATGTTGCTATAGAAAAACCCTTGCCCTTAGTGTCTGTTAAACAGGAACCAATAGATGATGAACAAGAAAAATCACCTGTTATTGAGAAAAATTTACCCATATCTGAAAATGTCATTCCAGAGTCTGCTGTAGTATATGATCCTCACCAACCTGAACCTCCTGCATCCCTCTTCACTAAAATAGACCTTTTTAACATCATGGATGAACATAGAAGAACAACCTCCCTCACAAATAGATTGTCTGTTCCATTGAATATCCCACAAAACACAGAACCCACACAAGATAAACCTCTGCCTCTACCATCACCACAAATCTCACAAGCAGAAAATCCTGAACAGCAGAATCTTCCTGAAAATCCTCTTCCTACACAGTCAGAAAACTCCCATACTGATGAAACTAGGACTGAACCACAATCTGCACAAAATCCAGAAACAACCCCCATCATCCCCTTTGATGATTCTCCACTAGATTTTGAGTTTGAAACAGGAAATCCTCCAGTGTTACCAGTTGCAGAACAAGCTGAACCAGTTGCTGAACAAGTTGAACCAGTTGCAGAACAAGCTGATGAGGATGACAACATGCCTTTGGCTCAAGTGAAGAAAAACCAAGCAAAAGCAAAAGGAAAGAGAAAGATTCAAGAAGAACATGTTGACAAAAACCCCGTGGCCAAAATACAAGTCTTCCCAGCTCCTGTCACCAGGCGGAAAACCAGGTCATCCACAGCTCAACTACCAAAGGAAACTCCCTCACCAACAAGAAAATCCAAGAGAAAACAGCCAACTACAGAGCAACCTGATCCTGTGGAAACAACCACCAGCAAAAAGAGAAAGAAAAACACCTCTGAATCTCAGCAACCTGAAGGTCAACCAGATGTCTCAGCTGTAGCACCTCTTGGAGCAATCACACCTCAATTCGTGTCAGAAGAGTACGCTGCAAGATGGGAATCAACCAACAAAAGGAAAATCCTGAGTGAAAGGTATCTTGATGTGGAGAAATTTAAGTCACAATGCCAGCTGATGCCAGTATTTGAAAAGCTGAATCTGGTCAAATCTGTAACAACCCAGACAAGCTATCCACCCATTGCAATTAAAGAGTTTTATGCAAATCTTCTGACAACCATCAAGGATGTTGGCTCACAAGTCTATGGCCGCATTTGGCTGAGAGGAAAAGAATACAACTTCAACACACGAACCATCAATCTATACCTTGGGATAGATGCAAGTGACATTGAGGATCCAATACTAGGAGCAAATGCCATCACAAAAGTCATCACTGGAGGAACTTATAGTTATTGGCCTGGTGAGACTAATATGCTGCCAGCAAAATCTCTCACAACCAAGTATGTTGTTCTGCACAAAATCGCCATGACAAATTGGATGCCAAATGAACATCGAGGTGGCTTGAACTTTTCTATGGCATCCCTGATCTACAGAATTGGCCGAGGTATTCCAGTTGATTTGGGTGATATCATCTTCAAACATGTTGCATCCTTCAGAAAACCAGAGTCCAAAGAGAAAAAGGTAAAACTCCCTTTCCCCTGTACAATTTATGGAGTTCTCCGCACACAAGGTTTCAAACCCGAACCAAATAAACCTATGGAAGCACCACAAGTCAGAACAATCGATGCCAGACTGAAACAAGGAAGTCATGTACTTGACATATTTCCGGAACATGCAAGTAGCTCAGCCCCAGCCTTGAACCTGGATGCACCAAACACTAGCAAACTCACAGCAAAACACCTTGACAAAAGCATCCAAGATTTGAACACAATCATTCAGATACTAGTTGAGAAAAGGACAATCGAGATGCAGTTAAGAGAACAACTGAGGCTAAGAGACCAAGAGATGTCTGCTTCTGCTGCTGAAACACCTACTGTTCCATCCACTGCAACTGAAGCTGCACCTGATACTGAGCCTACTACACTTGATGCTGATCCCTCCGCATCTGAATCTTCTGAAGCTGAATCTGCTGCTGACAGCCAGGAGGACGATGAGTCCTCAAAATCATTTTAAAAAATCTGGGTTGCTTCTTCCTACTTGGTCCTGCTATAGAATCTTGTGGCTACAGATTCACAAGTTCTTGGCAATAGGGGGAGTAGGAACAACCTTCTAATCATCGGTTACTTGGTTACTTGTTTTTTGATCATGCTGGATTTCGGTTACTTGGTTACTTGTTTTTGATCATGTTGGATTACTTCACGCTTTAGACCCTTTCTTCTGCTGAATGTTGCTGAACATCAACTCTTTTGTAATAGGGTCCCTTGTTAGTCTTTGCTACTGTATTTCTGTTGGATGATATAATCATCCTCGAACTTTGTTTGGTTAAATTCAATTCAGTTGTATTGTTTCTTTTTGAAAAACCAAGTTATTTTAACTATCTCTGATGATCTAGGAAGTTTGTAATAAATTGCCAAAGAAACTTGTTACAAAGGGGGAGATTGTTAATAAAATTACAATAGAAGAAAAATACTTTACTCCTTATTTTTGTAACTAGTTTCTGTGTCAATTCTTTTAGTGCAGCAGATAGTTCAAAATAACACTTGGTCTTGGTTGTATTAATGTTACTTGTAGTTCAGCAGAAGGTTCAGAAGAATTAGCGGACGAAGTGTTGAACAGAATATTGGAACAAGACAAAGAAGACAAGGAGTGCAACAGATTCAGTTATGAATTTAACTGATTTCAAACATCATACATAAAGGCAGGTCTCTCTGAAGAAAGTCAAGCTGATTCTGATTGAAGAACACAAGAGTGAAATGGAGAGAAGCTTCTCTAGGAGAAAATAAATCGATATCTTGACAAAGCCTACCTTTGATTCAAGATAACTTTCATTATGATGAACCGGGCAAGCAACCACTATGAATGTCAGTTGGGCTAAAATTGAGGGGGAGCCTCAATTCAAGAAGATCGGGAGATCTAGTATCGCACAACTCTTCAAGGTTGAACGCTAGAATGGTGATTGATGATTTCTAGTGTTGCCGTGTGATTTTTGCTGTAAACTGTTGACACATTTCCAGATTGATCAATGAAGAGTTGGGCGTTCAGAGTGATGCCCCCCAGATGTAGGAATGGCAATTCCGAACTGGGTTACCAAGTCTAAGTGTTCTTACTGCTTTGATATTTTTCTTGCTGTTTACTTGATTTTATTTCCTGATCTACTTCATTTGCTAGTTCAGAAATCTGTTTACAAGGTCGTCTAACTGATCTAGTAATTAGATTAAATAGTTGGAAGACTCTGTAAACCGATAGATTAAAGAACTGGATAATCTGAGGAATTTCAATTTGTGTTCTTAAGATGCTTTGTTTGTGTGCTTAAGGTGTGTGGTTTGTCTACTTAAGGTGTGTCATTTTAATACTTAAGGTGCTTCAACCGCACGGGAAGCTATACCCACATTGAACCCTTCATATATACACACACACATTAAAAAAACTAAAAAAAAAATAAAAAATTCTAATGTCTAAAAACGGAAGAATATAATATTATTTATGTTAAATTATTAAAATATAGAATAATATTATAATAACTTTCTAAATTCTTGAAGTTAGCCCGCTGGTGGTTGAAGAATTCTAATTTGCGAGCTTCACGAGCTGGCCTGCCGAAATTACAATTTGTGGTGAGACGGACCAGGCCAGCTTGCATTATATTGACACCCCTATAATTCAGTATTTGAACAAGTGCAAAATTTTATAGTAATATATTTTAAAAAAAATTACTTAAATTTATGTTTTAATATAGCTTTATTTGAACAGCCATTCTTTGTTTTGACTAGAGATCGAAGTGATATTTTAGTGGCAATTCCAACTAAGTTTGTCTGATCGTTAGCTTGATAATTATAATGTTTTAAATTTAACTCTCAAGTGCGAGAGTAACCTATTGGTTTAAGTTGGTCATCTTTGTGATCCTTTCTCAGTTAAGGTAAGAAAAAGAAATGATGTAAGTGTAGTTATAAGAAAATGAATTTAAAAAAAAAAAAAAAAAAAAAAAAAAAAAAAAAAAAAAAAAAAAAAAAAAAAAAAAAAAAAAAAAAAAAAAAAAAAAAAAAAAAAAA
>CM008333.1:6949803-6965923 GCA_002525835.2 Ipomoea batatas | reverse complement strand
ATAAACCATTATATTAATAGTAATTTAAAAAAAATCAACAATTTAGTATCTAACAATGCATGCATGTCATCACTGTTTGGAATACTGCATGCATGAATGAGTTATAATTGGATTGTGGCCTGATCATCCACTATTGACTTTAGTAGTTAAAGGCTTAAAGCCAATATTAATTTGTCAAAATGAGTATAATTGAAATGGAACAAGTAATTACAGCATGATCTCAATTTTGAGGACCAAAGCATGAAGATGGTGGTGCATGAGTCATAATTGAAGCAATCCCATGTATCATTAATTATTTCATGTACTTACAATTCCTTTTACTTTGTCAAAACTTGGTATCATATCATTTGCAACAAACATATAATTGCATATAACCATCTTGGTTGGCGTGAGTGGCCGTGCACTCTCGTCCCTTAAAAGAGATTGTGACTTTGAACCCCCTCTCGCATGGAAACACCAATCGTCTGACCAGCACTTTGCCCCTTAATTAGGGCGGACCGGTGCAAATAGAGATTAGTCTAGATATGTCTCGTGGTCTGACAAAAAAAAAAAAAACATGCATGTGGAAGACTAATTATTTGACCAATTACCACTTTGCTGCCCATTTCATAATCATGTCCTCTTTGACTATATCTACTCCTCTTTTGTGTAGTACTAGTTGTGGAGCATAGGAAAAAGATAAATTAAAGGGGAAGCAACAATAGGACTAATTCTATTATTATTATTTGTCTAGGAAGTTGTAAAAAATATATATATATTTACCGAGTAATTGACCATTGAGCCTTATATATGCAAATAACAGATTAGATGTGCAATTCAACTATCAATTTAGACTTTTAATTAAGATGAAACATATCGTTTAATTTGATATCAGAGCTAATGTTAAGCCAACGCAGAATGCAATGTTTAATTTTAATTAAGATAAACAAAGTGTTGGGCCGGGGTTGGCCAACTCAAGTTTAATTTCTTATCCACAAATTTAAAAAAAGAAAAAAGAAAAAAAAGAAGATATATTACATTATAAGTGCGGATAATATTCTACTAATATTAAGATTTCGGTGTAAGTGTAGAAAAATAAATTTGTACCGACGAGATTTAAAATAGACAATATTACACTGAAATGTAAAAAATAAGTAACAATAATTGAAGAGTCGTTCCACGCTTAGACAAAAAGAGATGTATGCAACTTAAAAAGAATGATGAGAAAATAAAATAAAGTAGTTTTGATTCTAATGTTTGTGTTACTTTGCTGGGAAACAACAATAGTGTGTTGAAAGTGGAGATAAATATGGAATGCGATTGTGAAGGCAAAAAGCCCTTTTCGGATATGATGAAGACGTCACGATGTTGGATAAAGCTGCCTTTTACATATATATCAACTGTCTCGTTATGAACTTCAGCTAGTAATTTTTATTTTTTTCGTAAATGTAAAACTAATGTTGATTATAATGTGATTGGAATGACTAAATCTTAAATTCCTTAATAAGATAAAAATAAGAAAATGATAAAATAATGTAATGTTTGATGAACTTTAATTTTTCAAACACTTTATGTATGTTGGGAGTTATTATTAGATTTTATATTAATTTTTGTTTAGATTATATGGATAAGTTATTGAATTTAAACTTTTATTGAATATTTGAATTATTAATGTTTGTTTAACTACAAACGTTAATCTGATTATACTAAGGTGGGAAAAGAGACGTTGGAATTCTCTCTAGTTTTTCTGTCCATATTTTAGGTAACTCAGCCGTGTTGCCCTAGCCGTTGCGACGGCGCTGGGGTCTTCGGCCATGGAGCCACCGCCGGTGGCTGCGGCGTCCTCGCCAACGGGTTCGAATGAGGATGGAGAACAATCACAACGCGTTTACAAAAAGTTTCGAACAACTAAGAGATCGTTCGCTGATACGGTTTCTTCGCAGCCTCCCATCTTTGAGGAATGCCCTAACACCGCTGCAATGGATGACTGGGCTTTTGATGATCTGGTGTTGGAGTCTGACTCAGAGATGGATGATCATGACAAAGAGGATGGATTTCCTCGTGTCACCCTGTCGAAAGAACTCCGAAAAGAGCTCAGTCAGCCGTGAAAGCTTGCGTTAATCGTTAAGTACTTGGGTAAGAATATCCACTCCAACAGTCCAACGTTTTGAAACAAAGGTTGCCCAACATGTGGAACCTTCAAGGTCGCCTCGACTTCATTGAGCTCGGGTATGGCTTCTTCATCGCCCGCTTTGACAACACCAAAGACTACATGCACGTTCTTCTGGACGGGCCCTGGAAGCTGTTTGACAACTACTTAGTGGTTCAAAGATGGCAGCCACAGTTTGATCCCCTCACAGCCAGACTCTCAAAAATGGCGGTGTGGGTGCGTCTTCCCCGATTCCCCGTCGAATTTTTCCGGGAAGATGTGGTCAAAGCAGTTCTGGAAAATCTAGGTAAGCCTCTCAAACTAGATCGAACCACTATGGGGGTTGAGAAAGGGAGATTCGCCCGGGCTGCGGTGGAGATCGACCTTGACAAACCCCTGGTTACTCATGTTTGGGTTTGCAACAAACAGCAGGCTGTTGAATATGAGGGACTTCATGTGGTGTGTTTTAATTGTGGCACGGTGGGTCATAGAGACCAAGTTTGCCCTCTTGCGCCTCCCAAACCGCAAGAGAATGGAGATATGGACCTCAACAAATCCCCAGCACGGGAAGAAGGCACGGAGACAACCCCGGTGACGAAAGAAGTGAACTCCACAAATGCAACACCTACACGTAAATATGGGTCGTGGATGCTTGTTACAAGGAAGAATAACCATCAACAGCAGAAACCGCCTCCAAAACAGGCAAAACCCAAGCAAAACACCAATCGCAATGACAGCAACCCGTTTGATATCCTGCGAAGCGAAATGGGAGAGGATGGAGGGGCAATTCCCTCGGCTAAGAACAACAACGGAAATTCCCAGACCAAGAAGGGCAAAGGTAAGTCTCCTGCAAACCTATCTGCGAATAACAACACTGCCATGGCTTCCTCACAGGTTCCACGGACGACGGGTACTCATCGTAACCTGGCAGCGGACAGACCTACTACATCGAACAACCCAACTGTCCCTCCCCACCGTAATGCGCAGCATGGTAAGGGCAGGGATGGAAATCCCTCCCAAGGTCGTGGTGCCGGCAGAGGTGGCGGGCGTGGGGGTCGAGGAAACAGAATGGATTCTAGCTTTGAGGATATGTGGACGAGAAATAATGACGCTGGAGGTGTTTTTCATTTTGGCAGTACTCAATCCGCGCCAAACCCTCCGGTCCATGACGCAATGGCAAATGCTAGTACGATGGCGGTTGATGGAACCACGCCTGGGGAAGGCGGTTGCCAAACTTCTACTCCGTCCGCAGGTTCCTCATGAAGATAATTTCATGGAATTGTAGAGGCACCGTCAACAATCGCGTTAGGAAACACGTCAAACAACTCCTAACGTCGACTAGAGCCGATGTTCTTTGTCTCCTTGAAATTCGCTCCCCTAGGGCCGAGAATATGATTAAAATTGCCTGTAACTTGGGTTTAACTAATCATTTTATTGTTGAGCCGTTGGGTTTTGCAGGTGGTCTTTTGCTCTTATGGAAACAAGGGCATGTTGAGTTGGATATAGTAGGTCACACTTCTCAATCCATTCACACGAAAGTGAAACATGGTGTGACAGACTGCTTCTTTACGTTTTCCTATGTTAGGCCAAACCCATTGGCGAAATGTAGGTTTTGGGAGAGTTGTAAACTCTTCAGCGATTCTGTTCAGTCCCCGTGGGTCGTCTTAGGGGACTTCAATGACATAGCCTCGGGAGAAGAGCAGTGGGGTAGCGATTCTATCAACACCAGTAACATCCAGAGGTTTGTGGAAGCCTTTGAAGACTGTGGCCTCATGGACCCAGGGGCGTCTGGCCCCAAATTCACCTGGAGTCGGTTGGCGGGAAATAGAGTGATCCAACTGCGCAGACTAGATAGAGTCCTCTGGAACATTAGTGCCCAGCTGGCCTTCCCAGAAGCCAAAGTTGTGGTTCTTCCACGGTTACACTCGGATCATAACCCAGTCCTTTTCATCGCAGAAGCAGGTAGACCTCCAGTCAGACATCTTCGTCCCCCTCGTTTCGAAGCAGCTTGGTTGACAAGGAACGATTATGGAGACATATGGAAGGAGGCATCGAGAGGTGGAACTCGGAACATGGAAGAAATCATCTCCTTGGTGTCTAATCAGAGTACAACGTGGAATCTTAGTGTGTTTGGGAACATTTTTAAGAGAAAAATCGCCTCGAGGCCCGAATTCTTGGTATCCAATTATCCAATAATTACCATTCCTCGAGGGAGTTACAGGGTTTAGAAAGAAATCTCACCAAGGAGCTGAATGAGGTCCTCGATCAGGAGGAAGCCTTCTGGTTCCAAAAATCTACAGCGGACTGGATCAAGGACGGTGATAGGAACACTCGCTTTTACCATCATGCAGCCCTGATTAGAAGAAATAGGAACCGTGTTCGGTTTCTCAAGATCCAAGGGAGTTGGATGGATGAACCGTCTACTTTATCTAATCATATTTATGGGTTTTTCGCAGCACTTTTTTGTAGGAACTCGGAAGTCAACATAGAGACATTGATCCCAACGTTAGACGTGCATAAAATCACCTCGACTCAAGCCGCAAGCCTTACCCGGAGAGCTTCAATGGAAGAGGTGAGGAAAGCACTCTTCGGAATGAAAAAATATGGCAGCCCGGGCCCCGATGGGATCCCGGCGATTTTCTACCAACACTTCTGGGACGAGGTAAGTCCGGCTATGACGGGTATGGTTAACCAAGCTCTGAACACAAGTACGGTTCCTAAGTCCCTCCTTAACGCCTTCGTGACTCTTATACCCAAGAAGGAGATACCTGAGTCGGCTGCTGACTTCAGGCCCATCACTCTCCTTAACGTGGCGTTCAAAGTTATTTCTAAAGTTGTTGTTAATAGGATGAGACCGCTAATGTGCAATATCATTGGCCCTCACCAGAACAGTTTCTTACCGGGAAGGTCCACCCTTGACAATGTGGTTCTGACCCAAGAGATCGTTCACACCATGGTTAAAAAACAGGGCAATAAAGGGCTTATGGTTGTGAAAATTGATCTCCATAAAGCCTACGACAGCGTAGATTGGGGTTTCCTTAAGGAGACCCTTGAGGGTTTTGGTTTTCCTAGAAATATTATTGACTTGCTTTTGTTTTCTTTGAGGGAATGTGATATCTCCATCTTGTGGAATGGGGGTCGGCTCCCTTCTTTTGTGCCTGGGCGGGGGCTCCGTCAAGGGGATCCGTTGGCTCCGTATTTGTTTAACTTGGTTATGGAAAGATTGGCTCACGAAATACAAGAGTTGGTTAATAGAAATTCATGGAAGCCGATCCATGTAACCAAAGGAGGGATTGGCATTTCCCACCTCTTCTTTGCAGATGACCTTATGCTTTTTGGGGAAGCTTCAGAACACCAAGCATCTGTCATGTTGGATTGTTTAAACAGGTTTAGTAGCGCCACTGGGCTCAAGGTCAACCTTTCCAAATCCCAAATTTTTTGTTCTCCTAACACAAATGTAGGTTTGAAGAGGGCTATTTGCGATAAGATGGGGATCCCGATCACAACCAACCTTGGGTCTTATCTTGGGATTCCCATTCTTCAAAATCGGGTGTCGAAAGACACGTTCATTGGGATTATAGATAAAATGAGGAAGAAATTGTCGGCCTGGAAGGCGAGCTCTCTCAGCATGGCAGGAAGGAGGGTCCTTGTTCAATCCTCGTTGGCCTCGGTGCCTACCTATACCATGCAGACTATGGCCCTCCCGGCGAGTACCTGTAAGGAAATTGACAAAATCTGTAGAAATTTCCTCTAGGGGCACGCTGACGCTATAAAGAAGATTCACACTGTCAACTGGTCCAACATTTGTAGACCTCGACATCTCGATGGATTAGGCCTTCGGAAAGCTAAACACTTCAACCTGGCGTTTCTTACCAAACAGGCCTGGCAACTCGTTACCAATCAAGACAAGTTATGGGTCAAAATTTTCCACGAAAAATACGTTAAAGGGAAAGAGTTCCTCCGGACAGATCGCACCAATGGGTGTTCGTGGGGCTGGAGGAGCATTCTCAAGGGAAGAAATGTCCTTGTGGACGGGATCAAATGGAGAGTTAGTAATGGAGCGTCAATCAACTTCTGGACGGATCGTTGGGTAGGAAAGGAGCCCCTGGAGTCGTTGCAGTCAGCGTCGATTCCCGTAGACGAGGGACACGCACTTGTCAAGAACTTTATCATGGATAACAAAACCTGGGATATTTCTGCACTTGAAGACCGTCTTCCTAGCAGCGTGGTTAACGACATCCGGGCAATCCCGCTCCCAGTGGAGGATGATCAAGCAGACAGCCTTTACTGGCCGCATTCAGGTACGGGAAGTGTTACGGTTAACTCAGCTTTCTCGTTTATTTCAGGTGCAGTTGAGGGAACTGGGAACCATGGATGGGTGTGGAAAGCGAAGTGTGTTGAGAGAGTTAAACTCTTTCTCTGGAAGATCGTGATGAACGGACTCTTGACCAATGCGGAACGTGTGAGAAGAGGTCTGGCTGTCGATGCACCTTGCCCAATGTGTGGTCACGGAGATGAAACCTTGGACCATCTTTTTAGTCAATGCCAACGTGCAACAGACTGCTGGGAAATCGCCAACCCGCCTCTGGGGTTCAACAGCAGCTTCCACCTCCCGCTCTCTCGTTGGATCGAAGCCTACTACATGGGTAGCACGGGCGAACAGGCGAACAACTTTTGGAAGGTGCTGTTCCCCTACACCCTTTGGAACATCTGGAAAAGACGTAATAATGTCGTCTTCAACAATGGAACCTGGTCAGCGAGAGAATGCATGGATCGGGCGTTAAAGGAGGCAAGGGAAGCGCAGAATCTCCTTCTAAGACGGAATGGTCCGTTGAAAGCTAAACAGACTTGGATTCACTGGACTCCACCGCCTCCTGGAATGATCAAGATCAATACGGATGGGGCGTGGAAAACTTCCTCGGGCTTAGCTAGCGCGGGAGGAATTATACGAGAAGATCGGGGAAGATGGGTGGCGGGTTTCAAGACTAAGATAAGACACGCCAACAGCTATACCGCGGAGCTATGAGGCTTTAGGGAAGGTCTGAGACTTGCAAAAAACCTGGGCTTCAACTCCGTGATAGCTGAATCAGACTCCGAAGCTCTCGTACAAGTGTTCTCCAAAGTCGTAGCTTGTCCTCCGGAAACTGATACTCTGATCAAAGATGGTAGGTTTCTTATCAGTCAATTCCAAAGATTTGAGCTGAAGCATGTGCTACGTGAGGGAAATCAGTGTGCAGACGTTCTTGCTAATATGGGACAATCTTCTACGTGGGGGACCTCAGTCATTGACACCCCACCGGATGAATTACGATACTACCTGGACCGGGATGCGATGGGAGTTGCGTCCAGCAAAGTTCTTTAAAATCTAGGAGCCTCTTGGCTCCTCCCCTCTACCAAAAAAAAAAAATGTTTGTTTAACTATATAATTAAATAATTTATTTTTAATTTGACTAGTCAGCATCGAGACTTTGACATAGGGGTGCGGTAATATGGCAAATTCTCGGCCTACTTTCCTGCCTTAATAACTCTAATCAAACATCACTAATATTTCGTATAAGTGGCCACAAATCAATTCAGGATCGAACTAATCTTGAACCTACTTGAAAAAATGGGGTCGAGTTTGGACCAGGATCGGATTGTACCAGTTGGTCAAGGTCCTATTTAAAAAAGTTCAGGGTCTAGCTCGAAACCAGCCCAAGATTGGTCTACGCACGTTTAGATCCATACTTTGATTCAGATGAGTTTGAATTGATAAATAAAGTATTTTTAGTATTCTTAGATAATACTTCTTCCAACACTATATTTATGGATTTTTTTTTTTACTTGAAAACTTAATTTTACGTGGTAATATTCAATTATTGCATATTAAATGTCCAACTATGTAGGTTTTGATTTCTATAAATTATTAAGGATACATATGCATCTTAATATTTCTAAATATTAAGAGCAAACTCAAATTAAAAATCTTTTATAAAATTTTAATTTATCAATCTAGCATAATTATTTAGTGACTAAAAATAAAATAAACTTTATAATACATTTTATAATATTTATAAGTTATCAATATTTATAATGTATTAATAAATTTATTAATCTAACATAATTTAGTGATATAAAAATCAAGTTCAAATGATAATATAAACATTACAAGTATTTTATAAATTTTTAATATTGCAATTTGTTTAAAATTTTTAAGTTAGTAAAAAATATTTTTAATTTCAAGATTAATGGTTCAAATCTTATTTTACACAAAAATGTTAACTTTGAAAAAAAAAAGAGAATGTGTGCGTTTATATATTAACATTATTGTATCAAAAAGTTAAAGTGGCTCAATTAGATATAACTTTGATTGTTAACTATTATGTCAGTGAGTTAATTCTTATTTTAAACAAAAAAATATATAATTATTTTATATAAAATGAATAAATAAAAATCTCTGCAATTTATAATTTTATATCGTGGACCAGGGTGCACAATACATTGTGCATCCTGTACCAAAATGACGTCGGTTTGGTCATTTTAATTAACAGTTTGTTCTTTTTTTAAATAACGTTTCCCGTTTTGGTCGGTCGTGTATTTGTGTTAATATTCTGTGTATTCTTTAAAGGCATTATGTGTATTGTAGACTATGATTATGTGTATTCATGTTAGGGGTACTTAAACATAGGTTGCGACGTGTTTTGTGTATTCGAATGTTAGGAATATGATTTCTGTGTAGTTATGTCAATATTCTGTGTATTCCCTGAAGCCATTTTGTGTATTCTAGACAAGGATTCTGTGTTTTCATGTTAGTGGTACTTAAACACAGGGTTGATGTGTTTGTGTATTTGGTGTTTTCATTTTTTGTGTATTCTTTGAAGGCATTCTGTGTATTGTAGACTACGATTCTGTGTATTTATGTTAGGGGTACTTAAACATAGGTTGTGAAGTCTTTTGTGTATTTGAATGTTAGGAGGATGATTTTTATGTAGTTGTGTCAATATTCTGTGTATTCCATGAAGTCATTCTGTGTATTCTAGACAAAGATTCTATGTATTCCCTGAAGTCATTCTGTGTATTCTAGACAAGGATTCTGTGTATTCTTTGAAGTCATTCTGTCTAGTCACCCGTCTACTAACATAAACAATACGACGTCGTTTTGGACCAGGGTCCACGATATAACGATTGAAAAATCTCGGACCTAGTGCAAGATCGGCCCACAAGAGGCTTGGGTTCAAGCCAGGACTGGTCTGGGGTAGGCCCGGCACTGGACTTACCACAGTAATTCAAGGTTAGTTCCAATCTGTGCTAGCCTAGGCCTGAACTTTGGCCACCTCTAGCACTTCATCACGTCCTTTAAGTTTGCACTCACAGAGTGTTTGGTTGGAGTGAATTACAATTCCATTCCCACCTAATTTCGAAGACAACAAAATTCCTTCGTTTGGTTGGAGGGAATTGAAATTCCACGGAATTGTAATTCCCGCATTTTCATGGAATTATAATCCTATGGCACCCCCTGATATTTTAATTCCATGAATTTTAGGAAGAAAAATGATAATAATCTTGAGACAAAATTACCCCTCCATTTTTTAACCTAAAATTGATGCTTAACCTTCCCTTCTAGATTATAGCGTGAATAAATTTTCGACTACTGTCAACAGAGAACACCGTTTCTAAGCAATAACCATTCTAGGCCAACCTTAATCAAGTATGTTTTCTCAAAATTGTCAAGTATTTAGATTTGATATATGTATATAACGTATTTGCCTAAATTTTGAACAACAAAATTTTCATTCGATGCTTTGATGGTGGGTGTGTTGTATAATGTTCATTCTGTGTGCCGATCTATGAAACAGTGAACGGCATGAGTTGTGTGTTTGTTAACTTTGCTTATAAAAGCGAATGAATTCTTTATTTCTATGCAATAGTGATTGAAAATTTTGCATTGTTTATAATAATAATAATAATAATAATAACAATGGGCATTTTAGACTTCATACTACTTATTCCCTTTCAATTCCCATGTATACCAAACATTGGAATTGAAATTTCCAGTAATTTTATTTCTGTAAATCAAACACTAGAATTTAAACTCCCACTTTGTTCTCACATTATTCTTTTCATATGGAATTGCAATTTCTTTCCCTCCTAATTCTTTCCCTCCAACCAAACGGCCCGTCAAAGTAACAACTATTGTTAAGTCTTTTAAATAAAATAAAATAAATAAAAAACATGATAAGGACATATACTACACCACAAGGATTTTTTAAATTGATTTTTTTTTGTGTGATTTTTTTTACCAATAATCAAGTTGGTCAAGATGTTGATTAGTAACTATAAAGTTACAAGTTCAACTCTTAATGGGAATGACATATTTGTCTTCTTGGTTTGAGCCGAACAACTATGAGCAACCTATGTTGGTTTATCTCTTTGTGGTCATTTGCCAACTATGGCCATAAAGTGGGGTTTACCCAATGCGCACCTTCGAGTAGTGGCTACTGACTTCTCTTATCGCTAAAAAAATGATTTTTTAAAATATACCATGAAATTCAAAAAATAAAGTTTTGAATGAGAATTGTATCACATTGAAAGTGAATATAATGTTAGTTTAAACTAGTATATATACATTTTAAATTTTAAAATTTTTTAACTGCTTTTTTTTTTTTTTTTTTATGTTATCCCAAAATGATAATAATTTTTTATTTTATTAAAGAATGTATAACGTGACATTTATTTATACTTCTAACATAAAATCGATGTAATTGTCCTGTTGAACAGCTCAAATGGTTGACCAATTAATGTGATAATTTATCTCATTCTGTCATTCATAAATCATAAGCCTTGAGAGAGATTTATGAGGTCCAGTTTCAAGTAGACTTTTTTTTCTAAAAATATCTTTCAAAGAAAATAAAAAATAAAACTGATGTAATTAATTTTACTTGTTTTTCTTTTGGGGATAAACGTTTTATGATGTTGTATGACACCGGCCAACAGAAACTGCCATACTTCAAGCTCTTTTTCATATGTTTTTTGACCAAATTAAAAGCACACTTTACAATAAGCGTTACTTTGACATATTTGACTCAGCTCTAAAAGTGATGAATTTTTATGAAAAATTAAATTATACATTTAACCCCCACTTTATCAAATTTAATTGAGAATAGAATTTAGAAGGTATTCACTTTTTTCCCATTTGGAAATGCTTGTTACATCATTTAGCACTTCCCTTAATATTGTTTCATTTTATCCTACTTTCATATTTAGTTTATCTTAAAATAATGTCTAAGCTCATATAAATTAAAGAAATATAGGTTAAATAGGTCATTCAATTACACACTAAACTGCAGTTAGGTCATTAAACTAAAAAAATTACAATTAAGTCATTGACCAACGTAATTTAATGCAATTACACCTAAAATGACTTGTTTACCGCTGACATGACGATTCCTTTATTTAAAAGTAATTTTTAAATTTTATTATAATAATTTAAATAAAATAATTATTTTGAAGTTATTTAAAAAAAAGTTGCGGCCTTTTTTTAATTTCAGAATATTATTTTATTTAAAATTATTAAAATAAATTTTAAAAAATTATTTTTAAATAAAAGAATCGACAGGTCAGCGATAAACAAGTCATTTTAGGTGTAATTGCATTAACTTGCGTTGTTCAGGGACCCATTGTAATTTTTTGAGTTCAGTGACCTAATTTTAATTTGGTGCATAGTTGGATGACCTATTTGACTCTTATTCTTAAATTAAGCATTATTATTTTACACTTACAATAGCTTATAATCTGGTTTTACATTACGAATATATGTATAACTGAGAGACTAAAACTAAGCCAATGACCTTGTGGTCTAGTGGCACCCGGTTGCACTCTCATGTGGGAGGGGTCGATTTAAGCTTCATTTATACTACATTGTACCAGAGTCAGTATTACTCGAAAGAGACTAAAACTAATGTTTTTTTTAATAAAATATCACATTTTTTAAAAAAAAAATTGGTGCATATATTATGGCAAAATGGGACAAAAAGATTGTAAGAAAAATGATGAGAAGTGTGTGGGGGGAGAGAAACAAAGCAGTGATTAGGGAGAGGCCGCGGGAGGGGGAGAAGGCACGCTTTGCGCGTGAGTGAGGGATGTGCGTTTTCCGATGGCCCCTCTCTCTCTCTCTTTTCCCACTGAATTTCACGCCTTTGCTGTCCCTTCTAATCCCCCCAATCCCCATCCTCATTTCTACTGCGTCTACCTCAAACTCAATCAAATTATTGTCTCTATTAATTTTATTACAATGTAATTATTATATTTTTATTTGTTATAGTCCAAAGAATCAATACTTCATTATCGAAATTCGATCTTGTGATATTCTTTCAATGAGAGTTATAAAAGTGTCATCTGAGTACAAGTTGGTTGGTAAAATTATTGCCCCTTAATTAGTCATGTAAATAAAATTTGTCATAATAGCAGATCGAGTCTTATCAGTAGCAATGTGGGAGCTACTTCTCAAAATGAGAAAAAATCATTGTGCAAATTAAAGAAAAATCTTGCATCTGTTAATTAATTGAGTCACTATGATTTACCATTTTCATAATGACTCTAAAAAAATGATTTACCGTTTTCCAATCATGTCAGGTCAGAATACGAAAGAGTTTGAAATTTGTCACAAGATTAATTTTGTAATGGGACAAGACGCGTGAAGTGGAATGTAACGTAGGAGTGGGGCTGTGGGGGATATAGAGGAGAAGAGATGATAAAAACACGTGGTCATAATGAGTTTACTCACTCATTAATCTCTGTAACGTCTCCCCATCATTTCATTTGCTTAACCAAAGTACATTCTAATAACGTTGTCACACACTCACACACTATTACCACAAACAATTTTTTTTGGCAAATACTTGTGTGAGACCGTCTCACCATGAGACGGGTCGGGTCAAGATGCAAATGTAACACTTATATGCACAAATGTCATACTTATAAGTTCAAATATAATACTAATCAGGAATAAAATTTTTGTTACTTATAAGGGTAAATTTAATACTTTTAAGGGAAAATACAATACTTTTACATTTCGATTTAAAGTATTACATTTGTTCTCAAAAGTATTATATTTGCCTTTATAAGTAAGGGACACTTGTCAACATTACTTATTATGAAAAATGTATTACTTTTTCTCTTATAAGTAACAAAAAGTGTATTCTTAATTAGTGTTATATTTGAGCATATAAGTATGACATTTGCACATATAAGTATGATATTTGCATGGTGCGTTGACCCGACCCGACCCGTCTCACGAACAAGGATCCGTGAGACGGTCTCACACAAGTGTGACCCTTTTTTTTTAAAGGAAAACAAAATAAAAACTAAGCAAAAAAGTTAATTATTTAATTTCAAAGAGTTTTACATTGTCATAAGTAACCACGTTACTTATAATTATAAAAAAAAAAGTATACAAAATATATTTACACCCGAATCAGATTATACATGATACAATTATATAGATCTCCCTAATTGTAATTATAGCAAATATTATAAGCATCAATACTAATAGTATTTAGTATAATAAGATATACTTATATTAATATATTATATTGGAAAAATAGTTTTTAAAAAGTTTTTTATTTTTTTCTTATCACCGTTAAGATTCATTTATGAAATAAATAGAAAAGGTGTTACTCCATATAAATTTTTTTTATAAAGAAATATACGTATAGAAAGGAGGCGGGGAAGAAAAGATTAAATTGAGTGACGCGAAGATTCAAACCCATGACCTTTTGCATGGCTCTGATACTAAATTAAAGCATGTGCTTCATCTCAACTAAAAACCTAAACTAATAATTGTACTGCACATATATATTATATTTATGGTCACATATTGAAACATAAAATTTTCAGTCTAATTACTCTTTTCAAGAATGGATCCGTCCAAACTCCAAACCATGTTATTCATATAGTTAATTGACCCCTCGTGCAAACACTTTATCATGTCATTTATCAAATTCTTGTCTGCATAACACTTCTAAGAATATATTTAGAATAATGCTATTTTTTTTTCAATTAAAATTACCACCTAATATTCATTTCCATGTGACATTATTTATACTTTTTTTAGAAAAATATTTATTTATTACTTCATTAACTGGCTATCATACGAATTAATAAATAGTACATATATAATAATTAAATATAAAAAATTAATACATTACTGACGCAATGTGTAAGCATCCTCAATAGTAGTAATTTCTTTTTGGTTTTTGAGATGCCAATTGGAAGAGAGATGAGAGAGAAGAAGGAAAAAGAGAAAAAAAAAAAAATTAAAAAGCAGGTCTCAGGCGAAATTATTAGAATATAAAATTAGAATTGGTTAGATTATAGAATTCATGAGACAAAAAGTGAAAATAAAATTAGAATTGAAATTATTAAAGTTTGAAAAACCTGGCACACAAAACACAGAATCTTAAGTAAACTACTAGTCCAGGTAAAAAAACAATTCTTTTTTGTTGGTATTTCTATGGTGATCTGATCTATCAATGACACTATATATATGCCAAACATTTTATAGAAAATATTTATTTTTATATACACTTTCAATTTTTATTTAAAAAAAAAATAAAAATGAAACAACTTTAATTATTTTTTTGGAAAAGATTAAAAAGTATTGGTATCCACACAAATATTTATCAAAACCAATCCCCAATATATATATATATAAGGGTTGGTGTGGCAATGGTGTATATAGAGATATATATAGAGAGAGAGATATAGAGAGAGAGAGAGCAGCTGCGTTGATTCTCCTTCTTCAATTCCTCCCCAGTTCCCTAAACCTCATTTTCACTCTCTGCAACCTAGGTTTCCACTCCTCTTTAGAGAGAGAGAAGAGAGAGAGAGAGATGGGAAATTGCCAAGCAGTAGACAATGCAACTCTGCTAATCCAACACCCCGGCGGCGGCCGAGTTGACAAGCTTTACTGGCCGGTTCCGGCGAGTGACATCATGAAGATGAATCCCGGCCACTACGTCGCCCTCCTCCTCACCACCACCACCTTCAACCCCGGCGCCGCCGCCGGCGCTACAAACGACAACAAAAACAACATCCCCGTTCGCATTACCCGCATTAAGCTGCTGAAGCCCACAGATACTCTCCTTCTCGGCCATGTTTACAGACTAATCACCACTCAAGGTTAGTTGGTGTTAATTAATTTTCTTCTCCGATCCCTCTTTCTCTTTCAAGGTTTATAATGGAGGAGAAATATGTGTAACCGACACCAGCAAGAAGATTAGAAGAGATCAGAGGATCTGTTGAATATATTAGATTAGAGTAGATTCTGTTTTGATTATGGTTTTAGTGATGAGTTTTTGTATTTTTGTGTTTGTTGTTCAGAGGTAATGAAAGGGTTGTGGGCTAAAAAGAATGGGAAGATGAAACAGCAAGCGGAGCCAATAGAGAAGCAACAAAAGATGAGACCAAAACCAACTTCAGATTCCAAGACAGGACTTATTGCAAGATCTGAAAATAAGGAGCACTGTAATCAGGTTAATATAAACATTTTTTTTTCTTAAATGCTTTAATTTGCAATTATTATTATAATCTAATAATGATGTATATATGTGCAGATAAAACATAGGTCAGGGGGGAACTCATCAGCAGCAGGAGCAGTGAAATGCAAAGCATGGCAACCATCTTTGAACAGCATCTCTGAAGCTGCAAGCTGATATTGATTGCTTTATATACACATATATATGTATGTTACTGTGTATGAGATTCTGATCTGGTGTACTTTGTGTCGATCTTCAGTTCAGGAAATGCCTAGTTTTTAATTGGTTTTGTTTCTAGTGATCCAGAGATGCAGAAATCACATCCAAAAAAAATGTATAGCAAAACTCTAATCATATTCTTATTGCATCATTTAATTCAGGTTCACTTCCTTAGCTTAGGTTAGACTAATCTTAAATCTCCAGAGTTCCAGTCCGAAAGTCACCGGATGAGCTAAATTATGGGTCTCCTCCCAATAAT
>CM008333.1:6909122-6920095 GCA_002525835.2 Ipomoea batatas | reverse complement strand
AAATTGATCTTCATTTCATCTTCAAGTATTCAAGTCAAGATTGCTCTTTTAGGATGTTTCCCATTGGCATCCCTTAGTCCAAAGGCCACATTGTTACCACACATGCAGGCCTGCTACAAATTTTCATCATCATCTATCCTGCAAAATGGAGCAATTAAATTCAAATCTCATGGAGGCTAGGCTTTCTCGTTCTGGGTAATTATAAACATAACCCATAAAAGCAACAAAAGAAATAATTAATAATAAAATATCTGGTTTTGTAAATAATCAAATATTGGAGCTCCATGCCACTCCCATCCCATCCTGAGGTTGTTCTTCAGTGATTGAGAAACCAGAAGATCAGAGCATCATTATCTTCAATTCTAGCATCTTTGATTTTGCTGATTTTTAGCAAATTGGCATAGTTAGAAGCTTGCCAGGATGTGCTTATAAAAACTGTTACGATCAAGCGCTTCTTTATTTCCTTATACCTGCATAGCAACCAGTACCACATTTTCAAAAGGCAGAGTGCTGGACTTGCCGCTTCAGGCCTCCGCCCAACAAAAAGTATCAATGGGAATTTTGAATTTTAAAGGGGGAAAAGAAAGCATACCAAAACCTGACTGACTATCTGGTGCAAATTAAAGGAACCATTGTCTATTTGTGTGTGTTCATTGATCCAATTAAGCTAGCACACAAAAAGCTAGCTATCCAGAGCCTGCAAAACCGAGAACTATCGCCCATGTTAATGACCCAAATCACAAACCTTTTAACCAACATTACATGCCATGGTACTCAAGGAACATATGTACAAGCATATAACGCAAACAAAAGCAAATTTATACGTAATCTACATGGTTTACGGGATGTTGTTGGAACGCTCAAGTGCATCGTTTCAACTTCTTTTATCACAAGGAATTTCCTGGCAGTACACATACACAGGGTATCCGCACTATTACCAGACAACATAACTTAACACAAGACTGCTGGCGATGCACATGCTAGATAGCTAGTAAGAAAATAAAAACGAACATATTGAATGCTAGCTAGCTGCAAATTACCATCTAATTTCTAAGAACAATCATATCGTTTCAGAACCACACAATTCAATAAACAGTAGATTGATCGGATGGATGGGTAATCATACAAAACAGGAGAAGTGAAACCACGAAATACAAGGTATGTTTCGAGACACATATCACAACCTAGATAGTGCTTTGAAGCAATATATATAATTTCCACACTTGGGGGGTAGTGCTCCGATCCCTCCAATCTAACAAGTCGCAAAGCATGCTAAAAGGCGAAATTAACTTACACGAAAAGTACAGCTAGCGGACCTTTTTTGGAAGCTTATTAATTAGCACAATCTTCGCTTCTTCGCAACATGCAATGTGATAGCCTTCATCAGTAAGAACCATCTTACGAAGCTAGACATTTTTGCCCAACCAATGCTGCATTTGGGAATAGCAGCAACTCGAAGAGACTTGTTTGTCACTCCTGCACTTAGCTCATCAATATCAAGTTCCTCCTGATGATAACTCCGAGAAAAAGTATTTTTGGGAGCCTTCGTACCATTAATGAGGTTTCCCGGGTCAGAGTTCACATCTTCGTTATGCTGCATCTGATGGCAAGTCGAAGAACTTGGACCTGCATCAGTAAGAGTGAGGGAATGAATACCATTGCCCAGCATGTATTCGTTAACCATATCAGAGCAGAATTCATCAGAATGTGGAGCTTCCGAGTTATTGGGGGAAGCAAATTGCTGTTCATGTTCAACACGTGAATTCTGCTCAGAGTTCTCAAGGATATCATCAGAACTTAACAACTTGAAAATTTTACTCAATAGCCGAGAGAAATCATCAGTATTAGATGGATTCAGAGCTTTTAAACTAGCAATTGCATCAGACACAATATCTGCAGCACTAGTTGGTGACAATTCACTCCCATGGCTCTGCTGATTACCAGAACCAAAAATTCTCAATTGCATATCTTGGGAAAGGTCATCGGGCTGAGAAGTCAGAATGCTTAAGACATCATTGTTCTTGTCATGTTGCAGCCTGGAATTGCCAAAATCAACGGAAAGTGCAGCCAAATCATTAGATGGGGATAAGAGGCAAGGATTAATGGAAGAGCACGAAGCACCATCATCATAGGTTTTTGGAACATTTTCCCAATTTGCAAAAACCTGCAGTTAGGTATGTAGGATAAGAGGTTAGAAAGGCAATGCAAGGAAATAGATCAGATAGATGATGACATTGAAAATACAAGCATATCGTGTACCTGTTGATGCTCAGAGAGGCTTTTTTCAATACAAGTAAAATCATTCCCTGAATATAACCCGCCAAATTACTTCTTTAGTGGAATTAATTAAAGACCACTGTAAATTCCTGTTAACTCTCGTGAGTATAAAACTACTTACTTGCATTCAGCTTGCATGTCAGGGCATGATCTAAAGTCGCTTTCCACTTGGCATTTGACATATTTCCAAGTACCTGTAGACATACCAATACCACTTGTTTCATCACTTCAGATGTGTGGCCACTCACAAGATTATAGCATCTTAAATTGCAAAATAAAACAAAACACCTCATGCAAGGTTTTCTAATACGTTTCAATTCTTAACTATAAGTTAATAATTCTTACATCTCGTAGTCTTTCACGATTCTTCTGGAATTCAACTAGAAAATCCTGAACAGTGAGAATTTTCTTTTCAACCAAACACTCGTGGAAAGGACCATCTTTGGCAATGTTTTTTAGCCGCCATACTTCATCAGTGGGTGATGGGGGATAACGCTTCTTCGGTTCTACAAATGAAAGCCAATGCAAAAGACAATCAAAAAGCAAGCAAGCAATTAAAACATAATCAAGCACATACTACTTATTACTTAATCCTTATTAGCAAATATCTTTACTGTGACTAGAGTTTTTCTATGCTAACTACATAAGAAATATTAAAAGATTTCTTGGATAAACTAAAATACTGACTTAAACGCTGATCCTTGACAACAAAGGGCTCTGACACCGCCTCTCGAATTCTAATGGCATTGGGTTGATGAACAAACCTAGCTCCTAGCCTGAACTTCCCTTTTCTCATCCATTTCCCTCTGTGTTTGAATTTAATCCCAGACACACGTGCATTGCCTTCTTTCATTTCCAAGTATGGGTTTTTACCTAGCAATGATTTTCTTCCATCTTCACCTACCACAATATTGGTGTTGAAATCTTCAAAGCTGGGGTCGAAATTTCCCTCAACCGGAACAATTTCAATTTTCCCCGAAGTCCCAGGTCCATGTCTGACTGCATCCCCCGTAGCACCATCAACTAATGCTACTTCTAAACTCCCATCGCCTTTCGCAACAATCCATTCTCCAGTATAAACCTCTGCAGGTATTTCTTGCGAGAACTTCAATCGTAAACTTCTTGATGCAGCTCTGTTATGGCTGTTCTTGTTGTAAATAAACACGCAAACACATGATGAGTAGCATCTAACATTACTATAAAACGGAAAGCTTTCCATGTCGTAAAGAGAAATTGAATAAGACTGTCTGATCTCCCACTGTGAATCTTATTAGAAAAATAACAGCAATAACTATACATAAATGTTAGATTGATTGTTACCTCCTGAGAGCAGTTAAAGTTGTTTCTAGCACACCGTAAAATTTCACCTGTAAATAACAAATTTTCAATATATACAGACTTGTAAACAATCAATCAAGGCAGGAGCTGCAATTTATGCTTGTTTTACTAAATTAGGTAAAAAGAAATTGAGAAAAGTTTAGTAACAAATCTTCACTAGCAAAGACAAAATCCACTTTATGGTTTATGTGACTGCATCTTTCTTCACAAAGTCGAGGAATTTTTCAGAGTCTATGAGCATCCAGGAGCAAATCTTATAAACTAAATAAGTGATTTGGGAAAAGAAATAATAGCTAGTAGCAAAGAACTGAGAGAAGCAACTTTATTTCCTTATATCACCACATATTCGAGAGGCAGAGTGTTTGGACTAAGCCTTCACCGGCTTTCGCCCAATAGTTCCCCAAACACCTGTAGCTATATTTTCGAGAGGCAAGGTACTGGATTTGACCCTTCAAGTCTCGGTCCAACAGTCCCCAGGCACTTAGTACTGGACTTGACCCCTTAAGCCTCAACCCAACTATCCCCTAGCCACCTAATGCTGGACTTGGCCTTCACTGGCCGCGCCGAACATAAAGACACCGTAATTACTTCAAATAAACAGAGATATTCAGAACAAAACATGTTGAAAAATCAGAAATTGTGGTGGAGAAGTACTATTGCACAGGCAAGCAAAGATAAGCTTGGGCAGTTTAATTAATTAGTTCAAAATTAATAATACAGGTAAAATCTGCACTCACCCAATCATCACTACGAACAAAATGCTGTAGAAAGGCAATCACAATCATCCTCAGCTTACAAACACCCACCATATCCCTAATAGCCCTGCATCACAATTCACAGACCTTTCCAAAGTCAACCACCAAGTCAACCCATAGTAAAATAAAAATAAAAATAAAATAAAATAAAACCATATATACTGGTGCTCCTTAAATTAGCTCTAGATTCAATATCTTGAGCATATATACTATTATAGCACACAGCATGCATGCATAGAGAATGGGACTGGTAAGAAATTTAAGAGTCAAAAGCATGTATAAAGAAAGCCCACCTCCAAAAATTATGAGAATCTGAAGAGTTGTGGGGATTAGAGAATGTTGGAGAATCCACATGATTGGGGTGAACTTGTGACATTTTGATGGCTTTTTTTGTTTGATTACAACTATTAGTAAGTACAATGGCTGAAGCTTTCAGATTTCTGGTTAAGAACAAAACTTTACTTTAATTAGCATTTTTATAGAGCTGATGATGGGGGGATTGGGGGGCTTTCATTTCATTTCATGCAACGCGTAAATGGTGATGAAGTTTACAATTTTAGCCTTCCACACATTGCGCGTTACGTTGAGGGATTGTAAAAGGTAATGACTAATGTCACGTGCCAAATTATATATGCATTCCTATAACACTACAGTACTACACATATATTTTCAATATATCTTTTTTAATAATTGTGTGGTTAACTTGCAGTAATAACTTTATTCTCTACAATAGTGATTTTATAAGCTTACAACAGTTATTTAATGAACTACAATGATTTTATCAATATGAAGTAGTGAACGGTATGAATATGCAATAATATAGTGACTTTATAAATCTGCAAATTCATTAACAAATTTGTAAAAAAAATATTAATAAGGTGTTATTTAAAATATCTATGTTAAATGTTTTTAAGTGATATATTTTTTACATAAACTTTATTTGTAAAAAAAAAATAGAAAAATAAATTTATAAACAAATATTACATTGTAACAAAGTCAGTAGTACTCAAAAAAAAAATTTAAAGAAAGAAATTAGAGATGACTTATTGACTTCACATGTTATTACATGCATTATGGTCCATGATATAACTATTGACTAATGTGCATCTATGGCATATGCGTCCGAGCTACTCCGGACGCAGATAGTCCAAAACTTCGGACGCAGGTGGCTGATTCTGTATTAGTGAATGCTAAAGTTTGTGGTACAATTTGGGTTTCTTCTGAAACAACTTGGTGGCCGGCTGTCATATCAACTTGTGTGATGAAGGGAGTTCACGGATTCTATTATATGTTCAAACGGGAGCCTCAGAGTTGATTGGTAAATCAATGCTAATCCACATGGTATATGTTGTGTTATCACATGAACTAGTATTTTTACCCGGGCATTGCACATAATGGATTTGTTATAATATTTTAAAAATATTTAGATAGATATACAATTATATAAATTATAACAATGAATATTATATAATGCAATTGATGAAATAGGTTTGATTGATTATATTTTCTGAAGTTATCATTGCTTGAATTTGAGCAAATAATTGCTCAATTACTTGTGTGATGCACAATAAAAAAAAAATCAATTCATAACATTCAATTAACATATTATGTGCTTATAAATAAATTGAAGACACATCATTTATTGTCTACAGACATATAATATTTTAATTACATGTGCTTAATTTATTAATAGACACATAATGTAATAAATTATAAATTAATTTTCTATTAAGTAATTTTATTTTATTAGTATATAAATTGTGCAAACTTATACAAATAACAAATATTTTATCATAATTTATATTTAATTTTTGTGTATTCTAAAATATGTTATGAAATATATTAAAGATGGAATGTTTTAATATATTGTTTCATATTATTTATTTGTTTTAATCTTATCCATTGATTAGATATTTTAAATAAAAAATACTTTTCTTTTATATTATATAACAACGGATGCTTCAAGCATTCATTGGAAATTCACATGCATATTAAAATTTCTAGAAAATTCTCATACATATGTAATCTTTCGGCATTAATATGACTATCTATTGACTCGTGCGATGCACAGACAAATATTATATATATAAATTAAATGAAGTCTTGGTGTAAAGAGAATTAAAATGAAGTGTTGGTGTAAAAAGAGAATAAGCACAAAATGCAAAATTATTAAAAACATCTTTGTAAACTACTTTAGTAGTAGAAGTACAACTAATTTGTGAATCATCGAAAACCAAAATCTTGAGGTCTGTCTGGTTTACTTATTTTTTATGCAGCCAATATTATTGACCATTGACAAAAACTGATTTCCTTATGATCAATCCAACATTCGACAAAGTTTACCAACAAAAATAAAATGAAAGATCATTTTATATATGGACTAAAATTAGTTATTATAAAAAATTATTAACGTAAATATAAAATATTTTTTACAAAACTTGAATAAGTCATCCTGTGTACATAAAGTATAAATTTATATAATTATTGTCTCAAATGAAATAGATCAAATATATATACCCTATCAAACCTAAGAAGCAACCTTTAAGAAGTTGTGTTAGCGCCTACAAAATGAAAAAAAAAAATTGCATTTTGAGATTACAATCAAATCATGGTAGGGAATTCAAGAATGTAGGGTATGCCTAATTTTGTTATCAACATGGGATCGGACATGGATTTTCTGTGCCAAAAACACCCCAACAAAACACTACAATAGAAAAAAATAATATGATATTACAAGATATGACAAGAGTGTTATCAATTCAAAGAAGTTGCCATAGTGTTTTTTGCCTGAAGTCGTCCATACAGCATGCCATGTGATAAATCATGTGTATCTATGCACAATCACTAAGATGGCCCCTTATTATGAGATTTGGTAATGGAGAAAACTGAATGTCAAGTACTTCTACATCTTTGGCATCAAGTGTTACGTCTTGAATGATAGAGAATCGAAAGATAAATTTGAATAAAAAAATTGAGCTGCTCATGCGAGCAAATATTTGAACTTATACCATTTACTCCTCTACTAGAATATGTCATAGTAAGACAATCTGAAGAACCAAACTAGAAGTAGGGTGGTCCTGACCCAAAGCCTGGCACATCAAACCCTGAATCATCTAATTTTTTCATAACATAGTCTGGTTCATAGGACTTTGTGAAACTGTCTGGAGATTATTTAAATGAAAGACAAATGAATATCCCTATTAGAAATTCAAAAGAACCATCCAATTGAAACTATTATTAGAAATCCCTCTACTGAAGTTTAAATAAAAAATAAACCTAGGAAGAATTATGTTGAATTGGCAAGATATCAGTGTTACATCTCAAGCTAAAGTAAATAATATCAAATATGCTTTAAGTGATGGAAGAGTTTATTACCGAAATGTCCCTCGACTATTGCGAAATTATCAATTTGGTTCTCGACAATTTTTCGTGCCCAATTAAGTCCTTCGACTTTGAAAATTTTAACCAATTTGGTCCCCCGTTTATTTTGCCGTTAAACATACGTTAAATCGGGACCAAATTGGTAATTTTGCTATAGTTAATTGACTAAATTGGCAATTAATTTTCACTAAAATGGTCATTTGACTATAGCAAAAATACCAATTTGGTCCCTTGGGCCTTGACTATAGCAAAATTACCAATTTGGTCCTGATTGTAACGGATGTTTAGCGGCAAAATAAACGGAAGACCAAATTGGTTAAAATTTTCAAAGTCGAAGGACTTAATTGGGCACGAAAAATTGTCGAGGACTAAATTGGTAATTTCACAATAGTTGAGGGACCATTTCGGTAATAAACTCTTGATGGAATTTTAAATTAAGGTCATGCAAGATGAATTACGGCAATTTGATTGAAAAGCTATATTTATGGGATATGGTACCAAGATCGAAAGATGTAAACATCATAGCTTAATACAAACGGGCCAAGAAGCACTTGACAAACTTAGCTGAGTTGTGGGGCCTAAGGGAGGGTCCACAACTTGGTAAAGAATGAAGTTTTCGATAATTGGTTGTGGACTTAGACTTGGATTGGAAGTAGTGGTCAAGGTGATGAATGACAACCATGACCTTAGTGGCTTTGCCATTACGCTCATCACTGATCGCAAATTCTTTGTCTCAGAGTTTGAGGAAGTGATTTTCACGCACGTTATGACGGAAAGAAATAGGTGTGCTGACTTCCTTGCCAATCTCGGCCAATCTGTGGACGGGGGGACGATAGTGCTTGAGGCTCCTCCGAAAGATATGTTGAGACTCCTGGTTGTTGATGCTAGCGGAGAAAGATTTAGAAGAGTCATATAATTGCCACATAGGGTGGTGGCGGTTCTCACAAAAAAAAAAAGGTTATTTGAGGAATATAGCTGTGGTCATATTTTGTCATTTAATTACATCTTAGTACATACCATATAACTAATGTAGTTGAATTCTATTGAAAAAAATTAAGAAAAAATATTGTCCCAATTGCACATATTTTAGTTGTTTAATGTTTTAAATTCAATGACTTAATTGCACAAATGTAATAAGTTTAGTGACTTATTTGTTTTTTTTTTTTTTAATTTTTTCCCTTAACAAACGCCTTTATATTTAGTTGGTTCAAAAAAATATAAATGATATAAGTATTCAAATGACACACACATATATATAAAATTTAAAAATTAAGAAAAATTGAAAAATAAATTTGTTACTTGATTCATGGGACAACTTTCTCAATTGATAGGGAGGGAGAACTCTTCTCACTTGGTTTGTTGACGAATATGCTAACATTTTTAATTTAATTTTTAATTTAATTATTATTATTATTATTATTATAATGAATATATATTTATTACCATTTATTAAATGTAAATTTGTTTAATTAATAAATTATTAGTATAAAGTATAAACACGTCTTATAAGATTTTTTATATTATGTTAATAATTAATCGTTAACAATTAATTTTACAAAATGTTGCTCTACAAATAGTTAATAAATTCATTGATTAAAATTATTAACACAATTAGGGGTGTTAGCGAACAGAGTTTTTGACAAACTACTCGCATTCGAGCTCGGTAAGCGTTTGTTTATGTTCGTTTGTTAAGATAAACGAACATTAACAAACAAAATTTAGAGCTCGGTTAATAAACGAACAGAGTCTGAACAGTGATAAGCTTGTTTGCTAAGCGTTCGCGAACAAGCTCGTTTGTGTTCGTGAATAAACTCGTTTGTGTTCGTTTAGTAATGTTCGCGAACAAGCTCGTTTAATGTTTGTTAAATGCTCGCAAACAAGTTTACAAATATATAAATTGTTCATAAGTAGATTATTTATTGTTCACGAACAAATTGTGTTCATGAACATGTGCAGGTGTTTGGTTATTAAATGTTCACGAACGTGTTCATGAACCTAAATGAACATGTTCGCGAACGTTAGCGAATGCTTAACAAACGAACACGAACAGAATTTTCAAAACCCTTAACAAACGAACACGAACACCCCAAAATCCTTAACAAACGAACACGAACAGCATCCGTTCGTTTATGTTCGGTTCGTTAACAGCCATAAACACAATCTACTAAATGTTAATTGCTAAATAATACCATCATTTAAATAAGAACCAAATATCTTATATCTTATTGTTATAAACTTACGAGTGTATTTATTATGAGAAAAGAATACTACACTATCCATACATTCAAATGGTAGAAAGAATTATGCTATTTTTTCTTTCTAATTTTACTTTATGATGTTTGCCTATTAAAGTAATGATAAAAAAAATTTAGTCATTGATAATTTTTTATTTATTGACTTTTATGAATAAAGTTAGTCAACCAAATATAAAATATAAAAAGAAATAATCAAATATTACTGTGTAAAGAGATGAAAATTACGAAGAGAATATTATTGGAGTAGAAATTAGAAATGAAAAATAATAAATAAAAAATTTAAATGTCATAGTGCTTCGAATATAACGATTTTGTCACGTTCAATTATAAATTTTCAAATTAACTATCCGTAGTTCTTTAACTTTCAAATTATCTGTGGTCTAGATTTATGATCAATGGTTCTACAACTTTTAACTTTTAATCACACATGATCTTTCAGAGGACTACAATTGGTTATATTTTAAAAGTTGAAAGATCATTAGTGATTAATTTGGACTACAAATAATAACAATTTGAAAGTGAAAAAATTATGGATAGTAAATTTAAATGTGTAGGACTAAACGTGATAAAATTACTATATATTTGGACCACCTAAATGCATTTAAAAATGGTACGGAAGTTCAATTGTACTTTTCGTTTTCATGGTGGGCCAACGCGTTTTTGAGTGGTCCCACATTTCCCTGTTCCATACCGGCTTCTCCGTTGAACTACCAAAAATTCAGTTCATATCTTTAGAGTATCGCCAAGCCAAGGTGCACGCCTCGTCCCTCTCCGTTCTCCAGTTTGTAATCTTCTCCTTAATTTCTCGTCTTTATATTTGTATCTATACACTCATAGAGAAGAAATCCCGAGAAAAAAGATTCTGACAAGGTAATATATTGTTTGATCTTTTTGTCTCCTCAACCGCCGTTACAGCGATCAGCATTACTCCTCCTCGATGGTTGTTTTACTCCGTAGTGGAAGCAGT
>CM008333.1:6897126-6907952 GCA_002525835.2 Ipomoea batatas | reverse complement strand
TGCATCTTTTGGTGCTAAATTATGGGGTTAAGTTTAGCCTAGTGGTAAACTAGCATATATGTAGGATTAACCTCTTAGTACTATCACTTTTTGGTTTTTGTACAAAAACTTTAAGAAAAAATATATAAAGTTTGATCTGGCCTAGAAGCCTATTTATAATCATCTGATCTTCCCCTTGAAAGATTGGATTGGTGTGTAGAAACTAGAAAGGATTCCAATCTAGTGTTACCAGCCATCACCTTTTGGTGCTAAATTTTGGGGTTCATCCATTTGGCTTGGATTCAAATCTTCGTTCCCCTTTGATGTACTAAAAAAAACTATAAAAAAAACCCTATTCCTGTCAGTATCAAAAGGTCCCTTTTGGGCTTTACTTCTTAGATTTGTTGAGGAAGTAGACATGTTTTTTTTTGGGTTTTTGACAAAAATATCCAAAATGGAGAAGAAGAGATCAAAATATGACTCTTTTCAAAGTTGTACAATATAGGAAAAACTAATTTGGGACTTGAGTTTCTTGTCATAAACACAAGTCACAAACTAGTTTCTTAAAAATTCAAAATGATTTTTTTTTCACTAAAATACGATTCTTGTATAAATTTCTCAATCATCGCCGTTTCTTGTGACACTCAGGTCTCAAATGAGTTTTTCACTATATTGTACAACTTTGAAAAGCATCCTATTTTGGTATCTTTTTATCCATTTTGGACCATTTCAGTCATTTTCCCTGTTTTTTTAGTCCTTACCTTAAGATTGTATGAATAACTTGATGTTGTGTTTGGACAAACGGACATTAATACATTATGGTCTATCTATCTAAGAAACATCTAACTTCTCTGGGATATGATGTAAGATATGTTCTGTTTGTTCATACAATTGTGACTGTCAGATTCCAAACCTTAGCTTTCTTGAATCTGAATCCTGGTTGATTCAATAATTGCATGCTGTGTCCTAAGTATCTTAGTCCTCATAATATGCCAAAAGCTCTACAGATAGATTATTTTAACTGTCCAATTAGATAATTATGGCAATGATTCTTTATACTATGTGTAAATTTACTTCAAATACCTTCTCTTCAACATGTTTTCCTAGGTACAAGAGGTACTTGAAAGCAAGCTGTCAGTTGTTCAGAGGTAAGGAATTTAATTATCTACAATCCTTAATCCATTTGGAATGTGGTTTAAGGTTTAAATGGTAAAGCTATATCTCCTCGATCTCAGGAACCTGGAGGATGAGATACCGGCCACTTCAAACCCGAGAACCTTGAAGCTCAAGTTTATAGAAAAGGCGGTCGTTTCTCCAGTTTATACTGGAGTGGAAATCAAAGGAGAAGGCGGTTGTCCTCTTCGGGTGGCTTTGATTGACGATATCACTGGAAATATTGTGGACTCTGGACCTAATGCCTCTCTAGAAGTGGAAATTGTTGTGCTCAAGTTTGAGTTTGGTGCTGGTGGAAATGATAGTTGGACAGCTCGAGAATTCGTTGACAGCATTGTGAGAGAAAGGGAAACGTTAAGAAATTCTGTCCGTAGGAGATCGAGCTCTCTTCTTACAGAACGTGTTGTTGTGAAACTAGATAAAGGTGTTGGCAATGTGCACAATGTTAAATTCAGACACACTGCAAGTCATATGAAGAACACTCGGTACAGGCTCGGGGCACATGTTACTGATGATGACCGTTCTCGTGGTGCTACTCGAATTCAAGAAGCAATCACAGAGCCCTTTCTTGTCAAGGATAAACGACACATCCTGCGTAAGTAGAAGCTAAGATTCTTCATTATCTATCGTTTTTGTTTAGTCAAATTGCATCCTCAAACTCTATAAACTTCGTGTGCAGGTAATGTGAAGCACGTTACGCCATCTCTATCTGATGATGTGTGGCGGTTAGTGCACATTGGCAGGCACACATATCACCGTCTACAAGAGAAAAGAGTTTTCACAGTGGAAGATTTTCTGATTCTACACCTCAGAGATCCTATGCTTCTTAAAAGAGTATATATCTTGTTTAGTCTTTAATTTCCTCAACTTCATACCTAATTTGGGCTTTAGTATAGTATATTTTGTCTTTCTATCTTAATTGGGATAAGCTTTTGTTTTGTTTTTCATGTCCAGACACTTTGTATGAAGCCAAGTGCTTTCAAAGAAACACTGAACAATGCTAAAAGATGCAACAGCAATAAGATATATTGCCATACCGATTCTCATCGAAACAAAGGGGTGGTCTTTAACATTTTTGGTCAAGTGCTTGGGTTAATTCTGCAATCACAATATATACCTGCTGATGAGCTCTCACAAGATGAGAATGTAGGTTAATTTGCGAGTTTTATTTTATGTTCGCTTAATTGGATCAATTCATTATTATTACTATCCCTCACTTGTTGGTTCGATCTCAACTTGGATTTGTCACAGGCTAATGCCCCCCAATTGTTAGCATCTGCATATGAACATTGGGAGGAGGGGGTCGAGTGTTTCGATGAGCTGACATCACTTGAGCAAAAGTTTCCTAAGCTATCCAGGTCCAAAAGTTTCATCGAAATTATGATTAAAGAGTTGCATCATGAAAATGTAGTGTTTCACATTAAAGAAGATGGAGCTGGTTCTCGTGCAAATGATTTCGGCTCTACTACCTGTCCTTGGAACGCAGATGAACTAATGGCGTTGTCGTTTGAATGGCAAGCTAATGAGGCGAGTCGAGCCAGCAATGAACCTCGGGATGGTACTGTGGTTAATGGAAAAGTGTTGAAGAAGTGGAAGATATTGGTGAACATGGTGAACATAGTGAAATGGCTAAAACAAAGAAGAGATGAGGCCATAGTGGAAGTTCATGTTCAAAAGAAGCCTAGACACTCTTAATTCAGTTCTGATCTGTAAGTGGATAGGCCATATATAGTTGCATATATGTTTTCTTGTTTATTATATTGTTTCCTTAACACCACACCTAAACAACATGCATACCAAGTACTTAATCTGTGTTTCTTTATTTGAACCTGTTATGGATGTTATCAATACAATATTCAAATCCAATTCCTTATGAATAGAATGTACTTTCTTGAGTTATGAATAGCCATGAATCCTCCTGGCTTTAATTTCTCCCTATTATTATTTTTTCTATCCAACCTTTATTATTATCATGGCTAAAGTGTCATCCCGCACCCTGAACTATACCTGATTGTTCATGCCGCACCATAACCTTTCATAACATATATTTCGATTCACTTGCAGGTTCTTGGTTACAGCCTAACAAGATATTTGAAGGGACAATATCAGAATATGAAGAGAATTTTGACTTTAAGTTCTGAATGGATAAGAAGTGAAAAATGCAGAAGTCTGAGAACTTTTTCTCAGGGTTTCTGCACTTGAAACTTTCATCTTCTACTAGTACTGATTTCTGAATATTTGATTTTTTTTTTCTCTCATCTCATTTCCTTTTCATTCTACTTGGCTCTGGTCTCAAATTTGTTGTAAAGTTTAATTACAATAATTTAATCTAAATTAATTTAATTTATTTGTTAATTTTTTGTTATGTTTTAAGCAATTAGCATTACCGGTTTGAATTTTTATGTATAGTTTATAATATTATTTTCTTCAAAATTGAGTAAGCAAAAAAAAATGAAAAACTAAAAGAATGGAAAACAATTCAAAATATGAAGTAAATGGGTTGGTGCATTTAGGACACATGTTGTAAATAAATAAATAAATATGGACATTATTCTCTATATCCAAGGCTGGTCTTATCATTTTATTAGCTAAGGTAAGGATATAAATGAGCCGAGTCGCTCGGTCAAATTCGAGCTCGAGCTCTAATGTTTTAGGCTCGTGGCTCGTCGAGTCGCTCGCAAGCTCTATATATATATACACATATATAGTTTTTTTTAATTGAAACATGAATTTAAAATCAAACTGGTTAAATTCGAGCTCAAAATCGAACTTGAACTCAAATCCGAGTATGAACTTGAGCTCGAACTCGAGCTCAACATCGAGTTCGAGCTCGAACAATTGAGCTGCTCAAGCCGAACTCAAGCAGCTCGAAAATTGCCGAGCTCGAGCCGAGCCTTCCTTAACAATTTCGAGCTCGACTCATTTACACCCCTAGGCTAAGGCAAAATAAAAACAAGGGCTATTAATATATGAAGTTAAAAGATTAATTTTGAATTTTTATAAACATATAATTTTTTTTATTAAAAAAAAATTAGAATAGTATTGGAGTAGTGTGCATTCAACTTTGGACGAAGTGTAATTATATATTTTTAAAGACTTTTTTAACTGATACAAATGGTTGTAACTATTAAGTATATACCTACCACCAGGGACATTGGTTGGAAATTTGGACTTGGAGGTAAAGGTCGAATTTTTCATTTCTGCTCTGTGCCGATATGCATGAACCAGCCTCGCCATCTTCAATCTTTAAGCAGAATTGAGGAACCAGAATCTCATGACTCGATAATGACGACAAATTGACCCGCAATACAAAGCCCGATTTCACCAGGTAATCCCTTGGTCCTTATTAAAACCAAAAACCCCTAAAAACCCTAGTCATTTCACTTTGGATCTCATCGAATCCAAATACCAAGAAAGATAGAGTATTTTTTCAATGCATACATTACATTGTTCGAATCCTTACTTGTTCTTTCGGGGTTTCCGTTTGATGAGTGTTTCTATGCCGGAAACCGTGAGTATTGGATATAATTGGAGAGTACTGAGATAGAGGGTATGCCCCATTTTTCCAAACTATCAATTCATGTACTCTGCAGCTCTTTTGGTCAAAGGATTTTCCACGGCTTTTGTTGTTTTAGCAGTTTTTCAATTGGTGATAGTTTAGTTAATGGGCTTGGAAGCATAGAGTACCATTTGAATGAAAGTTGGAAAAGTCCGAATTTTGATCACAGTGTTGAGGAGAAGCTAAATTCCCATGTGTCACCTGGTTATGGATTTTCTGAAGGCCATTCCCATCAAAACTTTTCCACAAGGACAAATTTTGTTGGCAATTTTAGAAGTGAGGCTCAGATGATTCTTGGAATTCTTCATAGAGGTGATCCCCAGTTTGATGCAAAAGAAGCTTTAGATGATTTGCATGTTAGGCTTACTGGCCTTCTAGTGAGGGAAGTTCTCTTAGGGATATTGAAAACGGCGAATTATGCGAATAAGAAAAGTTGTGCCCAGATGGGGTACATGTTCTTTGAATGGTCTGGTAAGCAGGAAAACTATATGCACACTGCAAATTCATACCATTTAATGATGAAAATTTTTTCTGAGGCAGGGGAATTCAAGGCCGTGTGGGGCCTAGTAGATGAGATGATCGAGAAAGGTTACCCGACAACTGCTCGTACTTTCAACATATTGATATGTACTTGTGGTGATGCGGGATTAGCTAGAAAAGTAGTGCAAAGGTTTATTAAGACGAAGACATTTAACTATAGGCCATTCAAGCATTCATTTAATGCAATTCTACATACTCTTTTGGCTGTAAATAATTACAAGTTGATTGAATGGGTATATCAGCAGATGTTGGTTGAAGGTTATTCCCCCGACGTTTTAACTTATAATGTACTCCTGTGTACGAAGTACAGGCTGGGAAAACTATATCAGTTTCACAGATTACTTGATGAAATGGAAAGAAATGGGTTTTCACCTGATTTTCATACATTCAATCTCCTTCTTCACATTCTTGGAAAAGGGGACAAACCACTATCAGCTCTTAATCTTTTGAACCACATGAAGGAAGTTGGATGTGATCCCAGCGCTCTCCACTTTACAACTCTGATTGATGGGCTCAGTCGAGCTGGGAACTTGGATGCGTGCAAATACTTTTTCGACGAGATGATAAAGCAAGGCTGCTTTCCTGATGTTGTCTGTTACACCGTGATGATAACAGGCTATGTTGTGGCTGGGAATTTTGATAAAGCCGAAGAGCTTTTTGCTGAGATGATAAGCAAGGGGCAGCTACCAAATGCGTTTACCTACAACTCCATGATCCGCGGGCTTTGCATGACAGGGAAATTCGAGGATGCTTGCCTTATGTTGAAAGAAATGGAGTCGAGGGGATGTAATCCGAATTTTCATGTGTATAGTACTCTAGTGAGTTGCTTGCGGAATGCTGGAAAGCTTTCAGAAGCCCATCAAGTAATAAGACAGATGGTGGATAAGGGGCGCTATATCCATCTTGTATCAAAGATAAAAAGATGTAGAAGACGATGATAAATTTTCTATTTAGTGTTAGGTGATTCAGTTGTAACATTTAGTTGAAGAATTGCAGATCAATCCAGCATATTTGATACATTCATTCACAAGCTGCTATAGGGCAGTGTATGCTCAATGACACAGAATTTTGATCATGCTCTCTAATAATTTCTATAATTTGTCAATTTTTCCTCGATGTGGCAAACCTGATAGATGTGCTAGACAAATATAAAGAAATGCATGCTTCATCTGAGCAGATACATATTAAATTTCAATGTAGTTTGAAGTGTTCATCCTATCTGTATCTGTTTGGCTCTGTTTCTAGTCCAAGTTCTTGAGTTACATCAATAGTTGCTTGCCCCTTTAGTTGTAAAAGTTTTTATCAGCTGTTGCTGTTAGCCATGCTATCTATTCTGTAAATATTGATCTGTCATTTATTATATCTATATATTCATTTTAGGCGAGAAGATAAGATTCACTGATACTACTACAACATACAAATTGCAGCACATGAACTCTCCAAATGGCACTTGAACTTAGTGTTCCAATGGAATACATTGCCTTAGAGGTCTTAGCATGATAACCAACTGTTTATGGAGTTAAAATCTTCTTCTTGTTTCTGAATTCTTTTGTTTGTTATCACTCAGTTTTGGTCTTTAATGAAGAAGGGCTGTTTACTGTGTAGAAGTCCTATTAGATTAAAGTAAGATTAATGCATTATTTGAAGTCTTAACTCTTAAGTGCAGAGTTTTCTCACATTCTTGCAAACCAGCAAATGAGTAAATGACTGATAGTTCATGATAGCTTGACCATTCATTAACTAGGTTCAAGAAAACCATTTCTCCTGCATTAACATCTCATAGTAGGGTCATTTGCCCTTTTTCTTTTTTGGGTGACGAGGGAAACTGCTCTGCAGCCACTACACAAGGGTGTGCACTGGGTAAACTACGAGTCTGCAAACCACACAAGAAAGAAAATTCTCCCAATCGAACTCATAACATTTTGACACGAGAATCATGTTCCACCTACTCGACCACTCTTTTCGGAGCATCATTTATCCATTTTGGAGTTTGATATGGAAGTATATAAATACAAATGCATAGTAGTTAATTCAAAGCACAACCTCATAATCCACACATACATCACCTCTAAAACCAGAACATCATATCCCAAGTACAAACACTGCAACATTCTAACACAGACACAACTTTCTCAAATTCAAACACTTCTACCCACCCATACACCATGAATGGGCTATTGTACCTATTGATATGAAACAACAAGTATAATATAGTTAAGGGCACTTGGGCTTGTTTCCATGGGTGGTCATCTCAGAGTAACACTTGCCACACATCTCCCTATTGCCAGAAGTGCCAGGGGGAACACACTTGCACCTGGCACAACAAGTCCCACAAGCCCTCAAACACACATTTTTCCTGGAGTGAAGGCTGCATCTATGGCTGCATAACCCCCCACAGTCCAAGGGAACTGGATTATGTACTGGACCTGGGGCTGCTGCTGGGGCCATTACATTTGCCTCCTGGTGGTGTCCTTGGTTCAGATATCTTGACAGCCTTAGCACTGCACATTTTCAATTCAATATTAGCCTTTTACAGGGGGGGACAAAACAATAAATGTAAAAAATGGGGATTGCAACTTTCACAAGAGAACCGTTAATTGAGAACTGTATGTTCATTGTTATAGCACCGTCAATCCATTAATAAATACTTGTCATGATGGAAGTGTCAAAAGAAAGTTGGATATAAGAGATTTGAATCTTATTTGTGGATCAGGATTCATTATGCGTACAAGGACCCTATTTGTTAACTATAAGTGCATAATTTGAATGTCAATTTCGGACAAAGATTTACAATGCAAGGTGGACACTGGTCTGTTTTTCTATTCATCATACTCCTGTAAAAAATATGGTATAATGTACCTTCTGTTATATAATTTTTTTTTTAATACTGCTAACTCTATTAGAATGCAGTATCTGTTCATAACTACTTTCTCAACCTATTGAAGCACAAGAGTCAGTATTGACTCCACTGAGGCTCGAACCCACCACCTCCCATATAAAGGGAAGGTTTGATGCCACTGGACCACAAGGTCCTTGGCTTTTGTTATATAATTAGTCCCACTAATTTTATTTATTTTATCTCCGCGACTAAATTTAATACTTTCACCAACACTAAATTTAGATTGATAGTCATTTTGGACAAAGATTTACAATGCAAGATGTGCACTAGTCGATATAATTTGCCAAGAGATGTAACGTTTTTCTATTCATCATACTCCCGTAAGAAATATGATAAATCTCATTCGTTTATGTAAAAAAATAAACAAATTTAGATTTAGATTTAGGAAAAAAAAAAAAAAAAACTCCTTCAGGTAAATAAGTAGAAGTTAGAATGCCAATGACCTTGTGGTCTAGTGGCACCCGGTTGTACCCCACGTGAAAGGGGTGGGTTCTGAAAAATGTGATTGCTAAACACCCCTAATATATGTTCAGGCTATAAGCTATCAACTATCAACTAATTGTGCAAACATCTCCCATATATGTTTAGGCTAAAATAACGTGATGTTTTTGTACATTATGTTATAATTGGTCCCACTAATTTTATTTATTTATTTATTTATTTTATCTCCGCCACTAAATTTAATACTTTCACCCACACTAAATTTAGATTGATAGTGATTTCTATGGTGGCAAATCTCTCTCTCACACACTAATGATAAATAGTGATAAAAAGACAAACCCATATCTTCCATGAGTCTTCTATTATCTCTGGTGATAACCTGAAATATAGTGTACAATTATATTGTGTCAGTATCATTTGTGGTCCAAAAACACAACAAAATTCACCCGAAAATTTAAAGAATAAACCAAGAAAAGAAAGCAATATTAATTAACCCAAACAAATAACATAAAATAAAATGGAAGAAGAAAACAAGAAAGTGGAATGAAACACACGTGAAATGCCTGGCTGAGACTTGCATGCTCTGTTTCTCTTGCTCCTTCAATTCTGGGATCAGATGAAACCTGCATTGCATTGAATTAATTTATTCAAATTAAATAATGTCTAGAAAAAAGAGAGTAAATATAAAACATAGTCCCACCGCATACAATTATTGCGACCCTAAGGTTGCCAAACAAGGAATTTATTGTGAGTGAGTGTGAATAATGTTTTTGATATTAATGAACATTGAATACAATTTTACTGCATATTGTCTAGCGATGTAATTTGTTTCAAAATATATTACATTTTAACTAAATTTGGTAACTTTAAAAGTCAATGACTAATATTAAATATGAGTAATAGTCAAGAGAACTAAATACGGAATTAACTCATTCTCTAATTACGATTAGCTTAATTTTTTTAAACAAAAAAGTTCCCTAGTATCAATATAATATAAAATATAGTAAGATTTGTAGGGACATCTAGTTTAACTCATTTGTTCTGAGTATTCTCAATAGCAATGCTTTTATTTATTTATTTATTTTTTTTTAATTTTTGAGGTGCCAACCAGGAGAGAGAAGAGAGAAAGAGAAGAAGGAGAAAGAGAGAGGAAAAAAAGGTCTAACGCCCAAAAAAAACACAAAGCAGCAGGAGTCGCGATCCAGTATATGTATTGTACGTGCCTGGCTGGGCGCTATAAGTGTGCAAAACGCACATCCCTCCACTTTCTCTCTCATGCGGGATCCACAAAAAATCACTCTTTTGCAAGAAGATCCCAACTCTTCTTTCTCATCCCTCTCTCTCATTCACATAAGTCATGTTCTCCACAAAAAAAAAATGAGCAAAAATCATCTCAAAACCCTATTGTGGATTGTCTTGATGCACAATGAATTTTGTGGATATGTGAATTAACATCTCCAGTTTCATTACTAACTATAGTAATATTTTCACTTATAATCTTTCAAATATTTCAGATTTATCAAATTTAGTCTAAAATGTCTTAAATATTTCTATGAGAGAGTAAGATATGATAAAAGTGATAGTATTTCAATCTTTTTTTACTAAGTTTAATAATTCTAAAAAGTTGAAAATAAAAAAATAGTTAAACTAATAGTTAACAAGTAAAAGTAAAAATATTACAATATTTGAATGATAAAAGGTAGAATTTATCATATATATAATATTTAGATCAAAGGCTGATTATGTTTCCTGTGTAAACTTGCAAATATGCACTTTTTGAGTTCTCTCTAGATTTTTTAAATATTTTATTTATTTGAATTTTGTTATCCACTTTTAGAGAGAAACTTTAAAAGCGTACAATTGGAATAAACAATTGAATTTAAAAAAGTATAAATGTGAATTACAGAAAATCCAGTGTAAATTTATGCGAACATATAGGAAAGCATAGTTTGTATATGATCTCATTACTCTATTTATAAGTTCAAGTTTCCGTGCGAATAGTATTTTATATGCAATCGATCATTCACTATTAGGTATGCACAAATGTACTACAAAATATTTGAAAATATTAGATGTAATGAGGTATGGTGATTTTTTATGTGTGGTGTATTTTGTGCTACATTTTATACGTGGTGCATTTGTGCGTATCTGATGGTGAATCTGCACCAGCTACACGGAAAGCACTCTTTACATTTGAATCAATATCTATATGTGTGTGTATATATATATATATAT
>CM008333.1:6853645-6865832 GCA_002525835.2 Ipomoea batatas | reverse complement strand
GGAGGTGGGAAAACCGCCGAAAACTTTTGCTACATGTTTTTTAATTTTTTTTATAAATTATATTTTTATTAAATACCATTATTTTAATAACTATTATAATTTTTTATATTTTAAATAAAATAATTACAATGTTTAATTATACAATTCTATCCATTTTTCAGAAAATGAACCAAACACACAAAGACAGTTTTCCATGATACATCCAAACACTGGAAATGAAACTATTTTCCGAAAAATGACTCATTTTTCGAAAAACATTTTTCAGAAATCATTTTCTTGCTTTCTAAACGAACCCTAAATCTTTAATCGGCGCTCGAGACTCTAGCGCTCCCCAAGGACCTCCATGCCTCCATAGACCACATCGGCACGCTGGTATAGCCTCTCCCCTCCAAAGCTCCATGGGTTGCAGGTCCTGTGGCTGCCCCTCCCCTACACCAGCGTCAAACCCGCCGACCACCTCCCCTATTTCTAATCTCTGCCATTATTTGAACTTTGAAGGTATGCGACATTGTTTGAAATTTGAATGATTTATTATACTACGTATTTTTTGCAATTTCTTGCATTCTGCTATGCATTGAAGTCTAGAATATGAAATTTCAATTTTCTAGCCTCGAAAATTGGATAACCAAAGTGGAACAAAATTAATAATCATGGATCTAGTCAAATTAAAAATCAATGATAATAAAAATTAATAAATGTCAATAGTCAACATATCATTTAAACTTCAATTAAAAGTTGATGATAAAAATTATTAAATGTCAATAGTCAATACACCATTCTTGAAATTAACTCTTTCTCAAAAAAAAAAAAAAACTCTTAAATTAAATACCAACCATTTAACCGCTATAATCTCAATGTTATCATCTTAATTCTTTTTCTCAAAAAAAAAAAATCATCTTAATTCTTAACCACTTTAATTTTACTTCTTTTATTTTTTCGAAATGCACCCTTAGTCCGGTTCAATATCTGGGAAATGCATCCGGTTTGGTTGAATTAAGGGTTCTGGACTTCTGGTCTTAGCTGCGCATCATTTTCATTTCATAAACCCTAATCAACAAAACTAGGGATTTTACACTTTGCTGAACAAGAACGAAGCTCAGTATATATACACAGATATAGGTAATAGAGAATGGGAGTGGCGAGCAAGGCAGGGGATTGGGTATTCAGGGCTTTCACGGCGGGGCTAGGCGTCGCCACCATTTACCTCGGCGCCACTTTCTCTGTCAACGTTTATCGTGGACTTAAATGGCACAACGCCCAAGCGGTACCCATACCGAATCCCTTTCCTTTTATGTGATTTTTTGCACTTTGGTTGCAACCCTAGATGTGAAGATTCAATTTAGTGCTTATTATATTTGAGATTAGTTATGATATGGTTGTTTGCTGTTAAAGAACACAGTTCGTCGTTGTAATTTGAGCTCGATGTCTCCTTCCTAATCAAAATTTCCCTATTTCTTGATGAGTTAGGTAGTTTCATTCGATTCCACTTATTAGATTTTCTGCTTCTTTTGATTTTTTTGAAGAACACGGTAGCATTTTATGGTTTTGTTAACAAGTTGTCCCAATTTGAAGCCCTCTGCACCTTTTTGGTGAATTTGGGAACTTTCCCATTTAAAGATTGGGATGCTGAATAGTGCCTCCATGGACAATCTTAGCTAGGTTTTAGATAGGTGGATCATTTAGAGTTGCGTTTCTGTTGGGCTGAAGCTGTTCAACTTATACTTGAATAAATCATAAGTAGAATCATTGGGTTTATCAAATTTGACTCAAAACATCGCCTTAATTGTAATAGCTGTCAAATGAATGTGCCCAAGGTTGTGTTGTGGGTTATTCATCATTTGAACAGATACCCAGTCTCTACCTAAAAACTCTCTCAAGATGCTTAAATCTTTCCTTCTGTACTAGCTTGAGCCCTTGTAACATTCACCAAAGCTGAATATTCCCGAGGCATTGTAATATGGACCAAAACTAAATATTTAACTCAATTCTTTCCTAGATTATAAGCTAACTTGAGTGAGGCATCTTAGTCCTTCTGGCCAGGGGCAAATCTTGCCCTTAATATTTTGAGGCCTTTTAACATGGACCAAATCTAAATACTAAGGGGTTGTTTACCAAAATGGAAAAATGGAGGATTTTCTGGAAAAACAGGAAATTGAAGAAGTGGAAGAATGGAAAATGGAAGAGTTGTTTACTAAAATCATCTCTCCATTTGCTTACTCCTCTCCATTTTTCCAACTCTATGTACAATTTTGGAGAAGTCCAAATTGGACTTCTCCAAATGGGAGAATGGAGAATTGCGGGTGAACAGTGCTCGTCTGCATGAGGTCCCTGGGTCGAATCCTTGTGAGCTCTGTTCTTAGTTGTATTTTTTTCCCTTCCAATTTTTTCACTTCTCCTGTTTTCTTTTTTCCTTCCTTTTTTTTTTTCTTCCTCTCTTGTTACTTGCTTTCTTTTTTTCCCTTTCAATTTTTTTAATCTTCTCCTGCTTTCTTTTTTCCCTTCGAATCTTTGGGTGAGCTATCCTTTTCTTTGCTTTTTTTTTTTTCCCTTCCTTTCTCCTTACAACGTAGTATTAGTATTATTATTATTATTATTATTATTATTATTATTATTATTATTATTATTATTGAAGTTTTGAGTATTTTGTTTTGTAATCAAACTATGTACTAAAACTAAAGAAATGAAAAAAATTAGAGAAATGGAGAAGGAAAATTAGAAAACTGGAGAAATGGAAAACTGGAGGAATGGAGAAGGAAAAATGGAAAACTGGAGAAATGGAAAATTGGAAATGGAAAAACAGAAAAATGAAGTAAATGACCCCTAAACTTGACTCTTTCCAAGGTTAGGAACAAATCCTTCTGGCTAGGTACAAAGCTTGCTCTCAATATTTGAGGGAGTCAAACTAAAGCTGAAATCTACATGGAAGTTAATATAAATTGCATTGCATTACATATATAGTTTAATTCTTATACAAATATAGATGAAATGTATTCTCAAATTGCATTCTAAATCGTTATTACAAACATCAGATTGTTCTAATTCAACCTCTAATGCTTATAATGATGATCCTCATATTTAAATTAAGCAAAGACACAGAAAAATTCCTATCCAATTCAGATCTTAGAATTTTGAAGCAAAGATTCTGCTCCTAACTCATAACATGATTAAGATGTACTTGATTTATCTCTATTTTCACTTCCAATATTCTTTTGTGGTTTCTATAATCAGAACTTCAGATGCCCTTAAAAGTTTATTTTCACTTTTGAATTTTGATTAATTGTTTGTCTTTATGTACATTATTGTGCAACTTTCTACTCGAAGTCTGTTTAATATTCATTTTTGTGTTATTACCTGCCAGCAGTTTCTCATAGATTACATTATTCTCCTACCTTTGATGCTATTTGGTATGAAAAGAAGGGTGAGAAGAGATATATTCTTTTTGTTATGTTTGGAGGGATAAGAACAGTGGAATTGCTAATTTGCAATCCATCTGCTTTTCTCACAGTGGAATTGTTAAATAACATCACTCCCCTCTTACTAACCAGTGTAATGACCAGTTCTTTCGATGTACTTGCACATGACCAGTTGACTAGTTTGGATACAAAATCATTAATTCTTCGTCAGCTGGTAGTTCTTTGTAAGGCCTTTGCACATACTCCAATAACCCTTCTAGTTAATAATTTGCATGTTTTGACTGAGTCAATTGTTCTTTACTCTGAATGGGCTTCTGGTCTTTTACACTGTAAACTATAAAACTTTAAAACTTGTGTTTTGCATGGGGGATGAGGGAATTAGACTAATCATTATCCCACTTAACCCGCTGAATCTGTTTTCTGAATGCTGCCTTAAAGAGTTAAAGGCCAGGAATATTGGACCATATTTGCCAAGGGATACAATACCACCCAAATATCTGGCAAATTGACAAATTTTCCCTGAATGTCATGCAACTTTGTAAGGATTATGTTCATACATATTAGATTTTTACTTCTCCAATTTTAAATCTGTATCAATTATGCCCATGCAATTTTGACAGTTTTACCACTTCTGCTGTGGGTTACCATCTTTCAGATGTTTGAAATTCGTCTAATATATTATTTCCTCCAATTTCAGAAGATTGATAAGGAGTCACCTGATGACAATCAGAATCAAGAAAATCAAGAATGATTGCTTGTGATTCCCAAGTAGCAACATGATTTTTGTATTGATTTAATTTGGAGATTGGAGATATAAATTTTGAAGCATCTCTGAATTACATGAGATTGTGCAATAACCTCCGCTCATAGTTGCAGTTTCATTTGATGATTATTTAAAACGTACCACTTTATTATGGGCTAAAAGTTGCTTTGCTGGAAGCAACTAAGAAAAACTGGGTTGAAACACAGCAACAGTGTGAAGCAGAAAGATATGAAGATAATGACACTAGTGATGAAGCATTATTTGAATTATTTGTTGCTTCCAAATTATTATGGAGTGTGGTGCTTGAGCCATATTGAAATCATGATCGAGGATTTATGTTGCAATGGTATAAGGATTGTGTATTTGTGTTTCCACTTTCCACCCAACTCGATTATAACCCTAATAAAAGGTTTAAGCGAATCAGGTTCAACTTGAAAAATATTCAAATATTAAGATACTCAAATCGATCTTTTAATGAATTGAGTCAAATTTGAGTATCTTAATATTGGGAGGAATAAAAGAGATAAGCTGGGCTTTATAAAGAACCAGTTGGATCAAATGTAGAAATGCTGACTTCCTTCAATTCAACTTCAAACAGATTATTGCCAGCAGGTGATTCAAGCTTTGACTAGCTACTAATGTTCATAGATAATGCCTCTTCTTTTCATCTTATTATCCTAGCTAGATATTATTAAGGAAATATATGTTGATGAACTTCAGTCACATTTTCGTTAAGTTTGTTAATTCATCAGCGAATTAGACTGCTTGTAGATTAGTCCATGAGTATATTTCTTTGTCAAATTGTATAGAGTGGTGTGACAGGCTTCCCGACTTTATTTGTAATGTTTTTTCCTTCAAATTTGAGTTAATGGTATTTGTTTGTTATTCTTAAAATAAGTTTTTCTTTTCAAATGTCGAGATGTCATGTAGGAGAAATGTGAATAGAAAAAAGGATAAAAACAAAAAGAAAATGAGAAAAACAAAAAAAGTAAAGATTTTTTAGGCCTTTTATTTTTATTTTTTATTTTTTATTTTTTGTCCTAAGGGAAATCCCACAAAAAATCAACACTTGTGAGTGTTTAATTTTCTTCTCTCTCATCTCACCTTTCTCTGAAGTTGTAATGAGCTTTTTATTACTGTATTGTTTTTAAAAATATATTTTATATTATATGTAATATAAGTTTAAATAGCCAAAGACTTTGTGGTCTAGTGGCACCGGGGTCTAATGGCACCCGGTGTCCCGATTTACATGTGAGTTCGAGGTTGAGAATTGTAACACTGCTTCTTCCGGCGTTGTTGATGGAAGATGAATGAGGCATTTCTCAACCTAGAAAAATCTAAATAGATAATTATTATATTTTCTCGAGTTAAAAAAAGTAAAATAAAAATTGTACTTTTCGTCCTTAAGTTATACGATAATGTTGAATTCGTCCCAAATGTTAGTTATACTCACTTTTCGTCCCTTAGTTATCATTGACATTGCACTTTTCATCCCCTCTACTAATAAAACATTAGGAATGAAATTTAAAATTTTAGTATAACTCAATGATAAAAAGTGAGTACGAAAGGACAAAAAATGCAATGTCAATGATAACTAAAGGACAAAAAGTGAACATGACCAACATTAAGGGACGAATTCTACAATACCATATAACTTATGGACAAAAAATGCAATATTTCTTTTATATAATTACCAAATGACCCTATTATATAAACTCAAACCCTAAAACTATAACATCACTTCTCCCATTTCTGCCGCCGCTCATCTTCTCAACACTGCACTCCACTTCTCTCCCAAGCCACCGAGAAGAACCCTAAGCATCAAGGTAACTCTCTGCGTAATCCAATGCTTTATTAAGCTTACGTCTAAACATTATACTGATTTCATAGGGATTCGTAAATATTTGTAAGTCTGTTCAATGATAAGGAAAGCAAGAAGTTATGTCAATTATCATCATTGTTTTTTAGATGTTCGATAAAATGCATGTGTGGTAGTCTTAAGAATTTTTGAAATTGGAATTTGGAACTCTGAAATTTGAGTTGAATATATAGTCATACTGTCAATGAACGGAATCCTCTTTTCTATGTGTTCACAGGAAATTTTCACATTATTATCTGGAAATGGCTGTTGCATTCTACAACCTAAGCTCAGATGCCGGCGTCAAGAAGCTTGATGAGTACCTCCTGACACGTAGTTACATCTCTGGGTGGGTCACTATCTGCCGTTGCTTTTAATGGTTGGGTTCCCATCTTAATTTGCATTCACCATATTATTCCTTTCTCAGGTATCAAGCTTCCAAGGATGACATCACAGTTTATTCATCACTTCCCAAGCCCCCATCATCTGAATATGTGAATGCATCTCGGTGGTTCAAACACATTGATGCACTTTTGAGGATTTCGTGAGTTCTAGCTACTTAAAACATCTTTAACTTTAGTTTCTGTGAATTGAATTTCAAATTGTGTAGCAGCATGCTAGGAATCCAGTCATCTACCCTCTGTTTACTTCATTTTTGTGTGTATGTATAATCCTCTGATATTACAATTTATTTTCATTAGTGGTGTATCTGGAGAAGGTTGTGGTGTAATTGTTGAAGGTTTTGCACCTATCCCTGCCGGTGTGGCAACACCCCCTGCTGCTGATACTAAGGTAACCGGATTAATAGTTTTTCATTGTTCATTGGCATTTCAAGTCTGTTGCTGTAATTGTTGATATTTTAGTGTCTTTGTCGATTTTGTTTGAGTTATGGTTTTGTTTATGCTGTTGTTTTTCCTACTTTTAGCTTTCTGCAGCCATTTATAATTTTTATATTTCATAATGAAACATGAATACAGGCTTCAGCTGCTGATGACGATGATGACGATGATGTTGACTTGTTTGGTGAGGAGACCGAAGAGGAAAAGAAGGCTGCTGAAGAGCGTGCTGCTGCTGTGAAGGCTTCAAGCAAGAAGAAAGAGTGTTAGTTTCTCCCTTTATATTCAATGATAATTATTATTTTAGAAATACTTATATAATAAAATGTCTGGATGACCCTGTTTATTTAAATTACCTTACCTGGGCCTTTTATTTTTTTATCTTAGCTGGAAAGTCCTCGGTTCTTATGGATGTTAAGCCATGGGATGACGAGACTGATATGAAAAAGCTTGAGGAAGCTGTTCGAAGTGTTACAATGGAAGGATTACTTTGGGGAGCATGTATGTTCCTCTTCTTGTCTCTATTCATGAATCATAATTATTGCTTCCACTTTGTTCAACACATCGAATTCTGAAAGGACTTTTTAAGGAATTATTCTTCTAGTGTGTTTAACATTCAAAGTGCAGATTAATCTTTCAATAAAGATTATTGCTTGGTAGACTAACTAGATTCTTTAACTGTTGACTGTTTTTTGCAGCTAAACTTGTTCCCGTTGGATATGGTATTAAGAAATTACAAATCATGCTCACCATTGTTGATGACCTTGTGTCTGTGGATGAACTTATTGAGAGTTATCTCACTGTTGAACCTGTGAATGAGTATGTTCAGAGCTGCGATATTGTAGCCTTCAACAAGATATGTAAGCTCACTTTTCCCTTTGTTCTTTTAATGGCTACAAAGTGTTCATTGATACTAAGTGGTGATCACTCATCCACTGCTGTTCAATGTCTAATTTACAGGAATTTTCTGCACTCAGAAGTTGGAAATTGCATCGGCTTATACGGCCTACCAAGTGATAGTATTCTCAGTTGGTTTTGGTTAGACATTATGAGTGTTTCTTGTTTTAGAGGTCTCCTGATGGGCCTGTTGGTTGTTGGAGTACTGATAGACAAACTGTCTTTTTTTATGAATTTTTTTTCGTTTTAGCAGTTGCCAAAACATCTCTGTTGCCTCACATTTTTAGCACACAGCTTATTTGGACAGTTAATTTTATAGCCATGATTGCGAAACCTCTAAGCCATTGTGCTCCAACTTTCTAAACTTTTCACCTTTTCGACTTTGCACTCCCATCTCTTTAGTCCTTGAGACTTGCTCGCTGATGCTTACTTCTCAGTGGGCTCATCCTGTGACTTATTACGCATAACTACAGCGCCCATGTTTGGGGTTACCCATCTTGTGACTTATTATGTATAACCATAGAGTTCTTTCTGTCCATTGTAAGTCACAGTTTCATGTCTTGAATCGAGTAGAGGTTGAACTTGATCAATCCGGACAGAGGCGGCCGCTTGAATCGAGCAGAGGTCAATTTGGACAGAGGCGGCCGCTTGAATCGAGCAGAGGTCAATTTGGACAGAGGCTGAACTTGACCAATTCGGCTGCCTTTGGACAATTGCACTCCTCTCTCCAACCCTCTGACTCTGCTCCTTCATCTAAACTTTTGTCCTTTTCCAATTTTGGACCCCAACCTTCTTAGCCCAATCTACACCTTTGCTTCTGTAGGTTCAATTCTTATTAATGTCATTATGACAAAGTGCATGATGTGATGATGATAACAGTTCCGACAAAACATGTGGCAAAGCATTAATAAATTTAAAACTATCATATATGCTGATCTCCTTTTTGTTTCAATTGATACATGTTTGCATGTGTCATTTTCTGTACATATGTTTACTCTATAACTAAAATATTGATGGTTGGTTTAAATATAATCACTTTTAAAAAGTCGTAAGTTAGAACTCAAAAAAAAAAAAAACTAAAGTCTATGCAAAAAGTTTCGAGGGCTATATTGAGTATAATAAGGACAATACCTAAAACTTTTTGAGATGTAACCGATATAATAGGCACTGATATGGATTTAGACTCTAATCTTTCCCAAAAATATATTATGTGGAATTTCCTTGGGCTGTTTTTGCACTACGCAACCCAGGACTTGCATAGGTGACAAGCTCATGGGGTCAACCTCCCACACCGTTACCATTAGTCAGGCACTGTGCAAAAGGTCCAAAGCACAATTTCACATTTTACTAACACGTATAGAAGCATATATCTTTAGTCTGATCATAAAGGAACACAAATTTTGAACCCCAAAGGGGGGAAAGATGACAATTAATGATTCTAATTTTCCTATACAACTCTCCATCTAACTAAATATGGAATTGGATCAATTATATCTAACCACTAACTCTGAAAATCTGGATTGGTTGGAGTTGGATTTGGCACAACGACAAACACTGGCAAAATATGGCCTCAGCATTCATTCTAGTCTTCCAGCTATCTATACTTGATCCAATCTTCTTACCCTGAAAACACAAATGAAGCAAAGGATATGTGGAACTCAGGTTCTGCTCTTTTGTGTACTAATTATAAATATTCGTTGAAATACAGTCTAGCAGTTGGATTGGGACTGCCTCAGCTCTTTTACACCATGTCAGTGAATTGAAGAAGCTAACCTAATTTGGAGTGTGCAATCCAGTGTTTCACCTTATAATTCAAGCTTTTCATCATCATAATATTTTCACAATAGATCTGTTTTGGGGCGGATGCTAGTGAATGGCCAAGTCCAGCACTAATTTTTAGGTAGAAGCATGAATGGTCAATTCCGGCACACCCTATGCCTCTTACAAATGTAGCGGTATAAGGAAATAAAGTTGCTCATTCACTATGGTTGATAATGCTAGGCCGCACATAGATGAGCAGACCAAATCAAACCATTTATTTATTTCTTAATGTTTTGTGGCTTGTAATTCTCTTGATTTATATTCTCATAGCCATGATCTGTTTACATAGTTTGTGGACATAGATAATCTGTTTGGTTGTGATCTCCATTCACCCATTACTACTATGAATAGAACTCATATGGGTACTTCTAAAACATCAAACACAAAACATTCTCTTTTCCTCCTTCCTTTCTTATTAACTCTTGAGAAGTATTTAGTGCATTCCAACTATAGTCAACAGGTGCATATTATTACAAAATAGCCGTGTAACCTTATGGAACAATGCTCGTTCTTTATGCCTTGCACCTCATGTTTAAGTGAGTTAAATTCTTTTTGACTTTCCCTTGAGCGAATACCTTTTGGTCTAAGCTATCCTATTTGGTTTGAGCAGTGAATGTCTAGTTCTACTGGAAAAACTTAAAGAAATGTAAGTTAGGTATAGAAAACTGAAATACCTTGTCATGGGAAGATTTCTTGATACTCCATTGTAGGAAACATGAGAAATTCCCTGGGACTGAGAGTAATGATTCGTTTCAGCCAATGGGTTCACAATAAAACCAGGGCTAGCTTTATTGTGAGCCGAAGCCATGAATGGGGTTCCACCAGAAGCAAGGAATTGTGAAGTTGAAGTCCTCCTCCTCCACAGTTTTGAACTCAAAAACTCTGTACCTGGTAGCTTGCAACACATGGCTGCTGAGTCCCTATTTGACATTCTTCCAGTTGACACAGCTAAGTCATATGATATCTCATCTAAGCTCAACTCCAGACCATGAACACGTGCCTCTAAAGAATGCATCCCGCTCTGACAAGTCCCAATGAATTTCTGCATCAACCAACAAGCAAGGCAGGCTTTTATTTTAAGCTCACTATTTTGCAGAAAGATACATGGTAACAAAGACAACATATATAGGGAGGGCACAAGCAAGTTACCTGGAGGACTTGTAGCAAATTGGACTGCTGATTTTCAATTTGAACGAGTTGCTTCCGAATCTCAGACAGATCATCAAGTTCTTTCTGGTTCTTACAGAGCTCCCCACTTTCATTCATGACAACATTAGAATCTGATCTCTCATCTTGATATGGAACCACGCGACACCCGGAAGCACTCTTCCCAAAAAGGGGGCGTTTTATTTCTGGTTTTGTGAATCCTTCTTTCTCCTCATCACCTTTCCCATTTTTACACTTCAGATCATCCCCAGAAGAATCCTGTGAATTAGGGACTTCAATCTTCAATTCATCAGAAGGCTTCTTGTGATCAAGTTTGCGGAATATTGCTGGTGTTGCTTTCTTCCCGATTACTGTAGCAGCAGAAGAGCTGCCTAGTGCATTTTTCTTGCTTTTAGGGAGGTTTCTTCTCCCAACACTGAGAGTACCAGAGCTCCTGGATCCAGGTGGATCACTACCATTCTCTGCACCACCAACAAAACACATATGACATATGATTGATTATACAATAACATTTTCAACAAATTAAAGATGCAGAATTTAAACCATGTTGTAATAGGAAACAGAAAACCCAAAAGAAACTTGTCAAATGCCAAAGCTGACCAAATGAGGAACGACCAATTTTCACAGAGGGGATTTACTTTCTTTGATATTTCCATTACCTAAATTTTCTCAATTCAAATTTTGTACCAGATGTGGAATAATTTTCCCACCTTTCAATCATATGTACTCTAATATATCATCTAAATATAATAAACAACACATGTACAAGAAAAGTAACAAACGGAAAAGGGACTAGCAAATACATTTGCAGAGTAAAATGATTATTCATCCATGACATGATACCTCTAGATGATGAATCTGATTCAGGTGGAAGTGAAACGTCATCGGATAAATCAGGAATCTCCTTCCACGCTTCCAGCATTTGACTCATTGTTTCCCTCACAGTCTTCACCTGCAGAATCAATCAGATATTTCATCAAACGCAAGAAAATCATTCATGAAAAGATAAGAACTGAATTAATGAATGCAAAACCTTATCAAATCGTTTGGCCTCAAAGGTCTTTAAGCAAGAGGCCTTAAACTCGGATAATGTTTCTCTTTCTGCAACTCCAAGCGTTAGCAGAGCCTCGGCACTAGCCTTCCTCGCCGCCCAATCCTCACTGCTCACGAATTCAACCAAACGCGGCACTAAATTCCTCACAATTTGCTGATTCGATGCGGCTCCAACAGCGATTACGCTGCCAATCAGCGTAAGCAGCGCCGCCTTAGCCTTGAAGCTCTCGGATTTCAACAGCTTCTCGAGCCTCGGAATCTGTTTCCGCAAGCTCACCACATCCGGATCGGGCGCGGCCTCGATCGCCGCCGCGAAGCACAGCGCGGTGCCGATCTGAGAGTTCATTTCCTGTTCGGTGAACAGCGCCTCGAGGAACGG
>CM008333.1:6784799-6800567 GCA_002525835.2 Ipomoea batatas | reverse complement strand
ATCTATCAGGAGGGAAAATATAAGAAGTGTAAGAAGCATTTTCCATACATATAGGGGTGGAGAAAAACGAATCATTTTGAGGGGCCAAAGCTATAGATAAAAATTAAAAATGTCAATCAACATCAGTACTGACCATACCCAGTATTATAATAGATATATTTTACATGATAATATCAAATATTATTAATTAATAATTTTTTATGGACCGGACCCACCATAAAATTGAATTGGATTAATATTAAGAAATATGTACAAATATAATATTCGATTAATAGGGCTCATAATGCTCGGAATAATGTAAACGGGCTACAAGAGTTCTAAATAAATAAAGTGAATAAATTAGGCACAAGTAGCCCAACCACATGTGAGTTGATTACTGCTATTGACTAAGCGACTAGTTGACACACAGAGGTCAATGATGCACATCATAGTTGACCAAGAGAGAAGTCAAGAGCCAAGTATCTTGTGGTCTAGTGGCATCAAACCCTTCCCTTTATACGGGAGGTGGTGGGTTCGAGCCTCAGTGGAGGCAAGATAATTGATGATGATTTGAACTGGACATCAACACCTCCCCATCTCCCAACCACATCATTTCTTAGCCATACGCCCAGACATGCCCAACTATGTGCCAAGCTTTCGATCATTTCTTAGCCATACATGCCCAACTATGTGCCAAGCTTTCCAAAGGTACATTAACCACATCATTTCTTAGCCATACATGTGCCCTACTATGTGCCAAGCTTTCCAACCAAACCACCACATCATTTCTTAGCCATACATGTGCCCTACTATGTGCCAAGCTACATGTGCCCTACTATGTGCCAAGCTTTCCAACCAAACCATCCTCTGCGCGCCACGTTATAAGACAAAATTGAGGCCCCGGCCCCCTAACCCCTTGGCATGCCCCACCCCTTGCCTACTCTGATCCGTCGGCCCCCTAACCCCTTGGTATGCCTCACCCCTTCCCGTTGGCAAGCGATCCCCAAGAGTTTGGCACACTACCCCTCTTCCTAAGTTAATGGGGTTCGGTCCATGCTTTCATTCATAGCTTACTCAGGTTGGCCTACTTGTGGCATATTTTGTGTCAAACAAATACCCGGAGTATCGGGTTATCGATCCACAGAGAAGCGATGTGTATTGAGCACTAGTTACTAATCAATTCTTTTGAAGCTAATCCTAACAAAAATTTTGATTGATTGATTGCAAATGTAATAGTAATTAAAGAGAATAAAGAAAGCAAGTTGATAAAAACAATAGAGTAAGAGTGGGATTTTTAGGTTCAAGTGTTTAGTCGCTTAGTACTAACCTAAAGTGAAATATTTAATTTGGATTCAAACAAGTATGGAGGACTGTATTCAATAAGGAAAGAATTACGCCCATAATTCAAACCCATAATAAGAAACCAATCAAGAACATGCAATCTAAATGAAATCCCTTAACAAATATGCACTCTCCCAAGGTGCAAAAGTCAAGTGTAAATGTGGGTGCTCTAATATATGCCCTAACTTCCATCAGAGCATCCTTAGTAGTGGAGCTATTTCGCGGTTATTGAGGAATTTTTGTAAGTGTGCTTAGGAAAGAGAAAATGGGAAGGGAGAGAAAAAAGGGGGAAAGAAATAAATCAAAACTGATTTAAAATAAAAATAATAATAATAATAAAAAGCACGATATCGGACACACGCGGTGAGTTGCGGTTGATGCTCTCCATCACTGGGTCCCATTTTCCTGCAAAAACTCTTTCTTTGTAGATGAGTCTCAAATTTCTCTTTCTTGCTTTTCTCTCTCCAACATGGCACCTTTACTGTTCTAAAAACCCTTCAAGATTCACTGATAATGGTGCTCTCAGGACACAATTATAGCAAGACACAAGTAATTTAATTAGACCTTTAATTACAAGCATTAACAATATAAATCACAATTGCAACACAGGTCATAAAACCCAAATATAAACATATCATTAAAACATGAAGAACTAGGCACAATAGGTTCATAAACACTTTTCACCCAAAAATCCCTAAGTAGTTTAGCCAATCATGGCTAGCATTGCATTCATTACACTAATGTTAAAGAGTTTACAAGAAACAAAGAAAGTAAAAAAAAAAAAAAAGGGAAGAAATTCCCCCGAATGTAGTCTTCCAGCTTTTCCTTCTTCCTCCAAAACCCTTGTAACTCTTTGATGGTGACTATCTTCTCCCAAAAGTTGGTGGATCCCCGCTTAGACTTCTTGAAGAGACAACACACCTTTACTCTCACTCTTTTGTCTCAAAAAATGCACCTTAGGTCCTATGGTTTGAGGAAGATGAGCCTTATATAGTGGGAGCAAACTAGGGGTAGAATAGGAAATTCTACACAGCTGAAATCTTACATAGACAGGATTCTCGATGCTAGGGGCTCGACGTGTCGAGCTTCAACTCTGCCCAAACTGGTCATGTTCTAGAAATTCTTGACGTGTCGAGCCTTGCACACTGGAACATCTCGACATGTCGAACCTTCAATATCAATATTCTCCCTTCTTTTTGGCTCCAAGCATTCCTTAAACGTTTCCCTTGCTTATGCCTTTAAACATGTTATCAAACACATTTTTTTTCTATATGCATGACATCCAAATTATGTCATATCAAGTGTGAACTCTAGTATGGCAAATCCCAAAAGATACTTCGCTTCCAACCGCAAGTTTTGGAAATGAATCCATTAACTTCAATTGCATCCAATTTAGTGACTTTCTTAAGGCCTAAAGTCTAAATCTCGGCAAGGATATCATATCCTGATCGAACAAGCGATGCCTCAGTTGTAATCGCTCTGTTCTTAAAGAACGCTGCCTTATTCCTACGAAATAGATGATTTAATTTGCTGACAAAAATTTTCGATGATTGTCAAACCACGATTGCTTACCACTATATTTTAGGGCGAAGGCATTTGATTTGTCTATGCAATACGGACAAGCTAACCTCCCAGCAGTGCTCCAACCGGATAACATCGAATATGTAGGAAAATCACTAACCACTACAAAAAAACGCGAAAATAACGACGGATTTAGCGACGGATGTATTCCGTTGCTAATTTAGCGACGGAATAGCGACGATTTCACGACGAATTTACTTATTTTAAAAAATTAAAAATTAGCGACGAATTAGCGACGAATTAGCGACGGAAAATATTTGTCATAAATCCGTAGCTAATTTTAGCGGTAAATTTTCGAGCATAATCTTGCGACAGATTAGCAACGGATTTTGTCAAAAATTTGGCGCGCGTTTTTTAGAAGCAAAATAAACCCGGGAATAATGCTCTAGCGACGGATTTTAAAATCCGTCGCTATATCCGTCGCTAAGGCATTATTCCCGGGTTTATTTTGGTTCTAAAAAGCGAGCGGGAATTATTTTGACAAAATCTAGCGACGGAAATTTTAATCTGTCGCTACATCTAGCGACGGAATTCAAATCCGTCGCTAGAAAATTAACAAAGCGGGTTCCTATATTTTTAAAATGAAATCTAGCGACGGAATTCGAATCCGTCACTAAATCTAGCGACGGATTCGAATTCCGTAGCTATAAAATTAACGAAGTGTGTTGCAAAATATTTTTAAAATGAAATCTAGCGACGCAATTTGAATCCGTCACTAAATCTAGCGACGGATTTGAATTCCGTCGCTAAAAACGCATTTTTTTGTAGTGAACTGTCCACATAAGGGCAGCTCGCGTATGAAATCCTGCTTCTTTGAAATATCATATGTTTGAACACCAACTTCCCATAATTGGTTTAACTCCGCAATAAGCAGTTGTAGAAAAATAGTTGGGTGTTTTCTTCTTCAACCAAAAATGACCCCTTTAGGTGTAATAAAGGATTTCAATGTGAAGCTTTAATTTGAGTGTGCTAAATGTAGTATGTTAAAAACTTTTTAGATAAGTGTTTGCACTTAGTAAATTTTGTTTCCAATCACTTAGTCTACACAACTACAAAATTGAACATATAAATATAACTTTTCACTACACCTTTTAATAAAGGTGTAGTGGATAGTTGGAAAAAAAATACAGTGACAATACCGTAAATAAATACATAAGAATGCACTACACCTTTGTTTAAAAGGTGTAGTGGTTTATATATATATATATATATATATAAACTTGCATATTTTCGACAACACGATCTTCAAGAACATGCTGCGGAAAGTAATTTCGCAAAAAAAAAAAAGTTAAAACTTTCTGCGACACACTCTCTTAGAGGGTGCCGCAGAAATTAAGTAATAAATTATTATATAACTTTTCGCGACACCCCGATGTCGCGGAAAGTTGACAAACAAAAATAAAAAGACAAATTGCGATCAGATCTTAATCGAAACCTCCAACCTTAGATCTAAAACCATTTCCTCCGCCACATCGATCAGCCGACGCCCACGCCGCCCTTTCCTCTGTCGAAACTGCCATCCGTCGCTACCGCCGAAGTCGACACTCACGACCACCAAATCCAACGCCAAATGCCACCGCCACCTATTCATCCTCTGCCATTATTGCCATTTTTAACGGTGAGTATTTTTATTTATTCTACATTTGATTTATTTAAGTTTTTTTGTTGATTTTCCCTACAAAAACCTGTTAAAATCAAAATATTTTATTTTACAAATGAAAATCTAGACGAATGAAGATTATAATTAAAAAGAAAACATTAAAAAGTACCAAACTTCCAAGAGTTAGGGGAGTGTATTACAATGATAAAAAGTTACGGACTAAAACAACTAACAAGAATCAATTAAGGGGATTAAAAATGCATTTTTTTCCATTTGAGAATATGTTTCATTGATTTATAATTAGTGTTGTTCATTCATAACTATCATAAGATGATAAGAATATTGTTTTGTAAATTAAATGTACCGATCTTGCTTAAATTTTATTTTTTATGATATGCACAGGCCGCCACAGGGGGTCCCATTAAGTGTTAGAACATATATAATAAAAACTGCGCATCCAGGGAATCGAACCCTGGTCAGTACCGTGGGAGGGTACTATGATACCACTACACCAGATGCGCTTTACCAAATCCTGAATGCTCCTGATTAATTTATTAACGATTTTTTCCATCACTCTCATGCTAAGTCACACTCTCTAGACTCTAGAGCTTTGTTTACTTTGCATAAACTAAAATAGTCCTCATTTCTATACAATTAATTTTTTGGCCAGAAAAATGTTTTGTGCGAATCATATTATCTTAGTTGGGGCATTTTTATCATTCATAATTAACTTTTATCTAAGTAATTTAATTGCATTTACTCAATGACAGATTGACAGTATAATTTAAGAAGGGAACGTAACAATGTAGCTTTTTAAATGCTTTAGCTCTTAACTTTTTTTATATCGTTGCAATATATCCCTAACGATAAATTTTTTTTAAACAATTTTAACACATAGAAAAATAAAATTATCAAACTATATTAAAAGTTTACTTAGTACATGAATATTTTAATTCGGAATAGTTTATTATCTTTATTTTTTTATAACTTTTTCAATTTTACTATTTCATTTACAAAATAGAGAATTGATAGCCTTCTTACCTAAATCTTCTCTCTTAAATTGTGGTACATCGTTTCTATTTTGTCTACAAAAGCCTATTAATAAAAAAAAAAAATTATTTTACAAATGAAAATCTAGACTAATGAAGATTATAACTAAAAAAAACATAAAAAAAAAAAAACTAAATTACACAGAGTTAGGGGTGTGTATTGCAACGATAAAATATTAGGGACTAAAAAACCTAACAAGAATCAATTAAGAATTTTCCATTTGAAAATATGTTTCATTGATCTATTATTAATGTTGTTCATTCATAAAAATATTGTTTTGTAAATTAAATAAAAAAACTTAAATGTGCCGATCTCGCTTTAATTTGTTAGATTTTATTTTGGGGAAATGGCGCTTTTGGCCCCTCAATAGTTTTACTTTTGGAAATTTAGCCCCTCACAATTGATTTGAACAAATTTGGTCCTTTACTTATACATAATGTGTCACATTTAGTCCCTAGTATTATATAATGATAACATTGAAGTGTACAACATTTAAAATAAAATATACAAATTGATTAGCATATAGAAAGAGGGACATAAATCAATGATATAATCTTGATTGAGACTTATCAGGTTTATTTACATATTTAGTTATTAAAGATTACATATTTAAGTGTTAAAGTTTGCACAATGGGGTTGATGGTAATTAATTAATTATGAAACTACCACTACGTTATTTTTTTTTAAAATCTGATCACATCGAATTTTTACAGATTTGATGTGATATATACATTTTCTATTTCACTATTTTTTGGTCAATCACTCTCGTGCCAAGTCACACTCTCTAGACTCTAGAGCTTTGTTTACTTTGAAAACAACTAAAATAGTCCTCATTTCTGTACAGTTAAATTTTTTGGCTGGCCAGAAAAATATTTTGTGCGAATCATATTATCTTAATCGGTGCATTTTTATCATTTATAATTAACTTTTATCTAATTAATTTACATGTACTCTATTGTCAAAAAAAAAAAATTTACATGTACTCAATGACAGTATAATTTAAGAAGAGAAAAATGTATTTTTAATCCTTCAATTCTTTTTTAACTGTTTTAGTCTCTAACTTTTTTATCGTTGCAATATACCTCTAAATTATAATAAAAATTAAAATTACAATTTTAATCCATAAAAAAAAAACTGTCAATTATATTAAAAGTTTACTTAGTACATGAATTAATTTTTTTCTTTATTTTTCAGTATTACTATTCCATCTACAAAATAGAGAATTGATAACCTTCTTACTTAAATTTCCTTCTTAAATTATGATACATCGTTCTTATTCCAGTTAAAATTAAAATTTTCTATTTGTAAAATAAAATCTAGGTTAATGAAGATTATAATTAAAAAAAAACCATTAAAATTTTAAACTCCCCAGAAACAGAAAAGAAGTCATCCGAGGAACTCTGAACAGAAACAGAAAAATAGCGGAGGTTAACAAACTAAAAAACAATCAAAGAAAAATCCATGAGAGAGGAGGGAAGTGATTAGGAGAAACACTGAAGGAATCGCTGCTGCCGTGCACTGCTGCTAGTGTCGAATCAGAGGCCGGGTGGCGTGAGAAATTTTTGCTGTTGTTGCTGATCTGATGCGCTAGTTGCGATTGGAATTGCTGTAATTGCCGGCAGCTGTGATGCCGCTGCGAATGCCGGGTAAATGTCATACATGATTATTTTGTGTTTGGTTTGTTTAATTAATTTAATTTAAAACTTAGTAAGAAAAAGTTTTTACTTTTGTTTTCATGGGAGTTAGACTTTGAGATATTGATTCTAAAGAATTGAATTTACTAGATGTATATTAATTGCATCTCAAGTTGAAATCAATCAATGACTACCTCTTATTGTTTGCATAAAACTTACTCTATATCACATTGTGCCAGTATTTAGAAAAATTTAGGAGAAATTAATTTAATGACTTTAACAAGAATGATTGCATGCCATCAAAACCTTTTAACTTAAGTGTATCCGGTTTCCATCCGATTAATCTCTCCTCTAATACACAGTGATTAATCTCTCCTCTAATAGGAGTGACATTCGATGCCCATAGTAACCTTGATATTCATAGATATTAATTTAGAAAATTAGGTGTGCTCGACTTAATATTCATAAATATTAATTTAGAAAACTAGGTATGCTTGTTACCGTCCTCAGCATGACTTAAACTCCATTTAATTTAGAATACTAGGTATGCTTGTTACCGCATGACTTAAACTCCATTTAATTTAGAAAACTAGGTATGCTTGTTACCGTCCTCAGCATGACTTAAAACTCCATTTTTAAAAATTGATGCTAGATAGGGATGCATGATCTGAATTGTTAACACTTCTTAATTTTATCCTTAATGTCGTGTTTTATCCTTAATGTCCTTAATAGTTGACCCACGTTTAAGAATCATTAGAACCCCGTTAATATTAACTGTTTACACAAATCCGTTTATATAAATTCATTTATAACTCGCTAAGAATCCATTTTTATATAATATAAAATGAAAGCATTTTTCTATTTACAACATCTAATGAATGGATAAGATTAAAACAAATAGATAACATGAAACAATACATTAAAACATTCCATCTTTAATCTATTTCATAATATATTTTAAAATGCCCAAAAATTAAATACAAACTATGATAAAATATTTGTTGTTTGTATAAGTTTCTACAATTTATATACTAATAAAAAAATTACATAATATAAAATTGATTTATAATTTATTACATTATGTGTATTCAGTTAATATATTAAGCACATATAATTAGTATATTATGTGTTTGCAGGCCGGTAACAAATTATGTATCTTCAATTTATTTACAAGCCTATAATATGTTAATTGAATGTTATAAGATGAATATTTTTAGTTTGTTTGATGGATTGAATGGTAGGTTTTATTTTATATATATATATGGTTAAATGGGTTTCATGTCATCTCATGTAGATACGACTTGAAACTTGTTATCTAAACATGTTGGTCGTGTCAACCCGTTTAACATGTTTACAAATCAGGTTATTATTAAGAATTTCAACCCATTAACCTTAACGTGGCGTGTCAGTGTATAGCCTTATCGTATTCATGTTGTTATTGTGTCGACCCGTAAACGAGCTCGTATACACGAATTTTAAAATTTGGGCTTAACCCCTTTGTTGGCCACTATGTATCCCCCAAAAATTTGATACCGAAAACACATTCTACATGATCTTGATTCTAGAAGCACCATGTCAAGCAGCTTGGGTGACTAGATGTTTTACCAATCTTGATCTATGTTAGAATATGTTGGAGTTTGTTAGAGTATTGTTGGAGTCCTAAGGTTTCTGTTAGAGTTCTTTGGGTTATTTTGTGGATGTGAAATCATCCTTGTACCTATATTACTGTATAGTCTCAACCTAATAAGACTTCAATATACTGAGATAGATATTATCGTGTGTTCTTCTAAGTTAACATGGTATTAGAGTCCATTGGGCATTGATCGGCATAGGGAGGCGACTCTCCAGGCAAAGTTTTGCGGTGAGCCGGGCCTCCACGTGCCACCGACAACCAAAGCTCTAGTGGCCACGCGCCGACGAGTGACGGAGCGTGAGGTTTTTTCGACAGAAAATTGTCTTCTTCGCTTGTCTTGGTGAGCATGTTCCATCAAGGTATGGTTTGTGGTATGTTGGGTACGGGTTGTTGATGGCGTGTTGTTTTAGTTTTGTATTTTTCGTCAAGGACCTAATGGTTGACCAGGGATGGGTCAGTGTAGCTAGTTCAGTGTGAGCAAGGATGGGGTGCTGCCGTGATGGGCAACATGGGTGCCCGGAGGGGTGCGGACCTAGCATATACCGCGAAGGTTGTTGAAGGCTGGTGGCTGAAGAAGAATGGTGCATGGTGAGAGTGACAGGTGAACTGTGGTGTTGGACAGCAGGGTTAATGGTGTGTGGTGTTGGACAACACTGATAATGGTATGGGGTGCGAGTGGCAGGTGCGTTGTTGTGTTTGGTACGTGCAGCCAAAGTTGCATGATTTTAGCACGAAGATGACATGTTGGAACTAAGTCATGATTTTAGCACGAAGATGACATGTTGGAACTAAGTCATGAAAGGGCATGGCTTTGGGCAAGGGTCGACATGGTTAGTTGATGAGAAGAGTCACGGGATAGGATGACATATGAGAAAAACACAGACCTTGTTTGTAGACACAAGGCATGGTGTTTGGTTCAAGTCATGGGGACTTATGTGGTCTTTTGGCATGTTTTTTTTTTGGCTTGGTGGAAGCTTTGTTGGTGCGGCAAGGTGTGTTGTGGACTGGTTTGGAACAACGTGGTTCGAATATTGTTCAAGTGGTTCAGACTTGGGCGTTGGTTTTGAAAGTTATGGCTCTAGCTACTGTGTTATTTGTAATAAGTTGGGCAGGTTCAACAAGAATAAGACAGGGTTGAATATATTTGTAACAAGCTAGACATTATCAATATCTATACTCCAGCTTAAGGAGGGGTGATAGAATATGATGGAGTTTGTTAGAGTCCTAACAAGGTTTCAGTTAGAGTTCTATGGGTTAGTTTGTGGTTGTGAAATCATCCTTGTACTTATATATATTGTATAGTCTCAGCCTAATAAGACATTAATACACTGAGTTAGATATTACCGTGTGTTCTTTTCTTTGAAAGTTAAGAATCTATTTATTTACATGTTATTGGATAAGTCTAGGTGATATATATCTTGAGCAGCTCATGGAAAAACTACTTGCTGACCATCTGTTAGTATGTGGCCTTAACATTTGTTAGCTCCAATGACACTCTATTAAGGGTTATGAAAGTAATATTTTCTTAGTCTTCATCGGCTAGAAAAATCTAGCAATAACCGCTTAAAAGCATCCATGAAGTTGAAGAGATTTCGTCTACCATTTGTTTAAGACGATAGAAAGAATAAGTCCATATGCGCAAATTATACTGTGGACCATGGTTCAATGGTCATGGCTGATACTGCAGTTGTGTTGAAAGGGAATTGCAGTTGCGCGGAACAGAGGCCGTTTATCCGTTCAAAACAATTGCAGTATCAGTTCAACACAACTGCAGTTCTAGACGGATGAAACGGCATTTGTTCCGCACAACTGCAGTTCCCTTTCAATACAACTGCAACATCAGTTCAACAACTGCAGTATCAGCCATGACCATGGTCCACGGTATAACGACTGGTCCATATGACATGCCTTGTTCACATCTATGATGTCCATGCACAACATCTACATCAATGGTTTGGAGGGTTCTTCAAAAATGTGTGAACTTCATTCTTTTACAAATTCTTGTTGGTCAATCAACAAGTCCAAGTCGATCTTTAATCGGTAGGTCCTAGTCAATTGGTAGTCCCTAAGTGAATATTACCTTGTACCAAGCTAAGAACTCTATAATATAATCTCTACTCTAAGTTGACTCAAATGTCCTAGTCAATCCTCAATCCTTAGTCATGGTGGGCAGAGTCAAAAGCTATCTCCTCTATCTCATAGCAAGCATTGGCTTCAATCAGCTGGATAATTCTTTCAACAAATGTTGAGTCATCACATGGACTTTAATTTGTGTTTTAAGTTATAACTTACATGCTGCTTCAGAGTAACAAGCTTGGGTTGTTTTTAATTATCTAGCCACACCTATACTGCTTGAGGCATGCAACTTCATACTGATGATCATTAAGAAAAGAATTTCAACTTCTACAACTCCTAGTTCATGACCTAGGATGATATTGTGGCACACTAGAGCTTGACAATCATTAATGTCATGTTAACCTATTGGAAGTTTGCGTAGCTACTATACAAACCTCTGCCTAAAGCAATATTGCTGAAGACGCTAGGTGCTAGTCGGACACCTAGCGCCTAGGCGGTTGAGTAATTCTTAAAAGAAAAGAAAAAAATGTAGTGGTTATGAGTTGTTAGACTGTTATAATCTCCAAACTAGTCAACTACACATTGTTAGATGAGTACATTGCTGTAGGAATACTAAAGAGGATCAGATAAGCAGGCGGGAGGGAATTAAAATACGCTCGTTTGAGTTGGGCATTGACTTGACCGAGTTGGGCACCGATTTAGTCGAGTTAGGCGCCAAGTTGGGCACCTAGTCGGTTGGCCGACTAAGAGCTGCCTAGGACTGAAATCTCCTCGGCCTAGGGACGCCTAGCGCTTAGTTGTTGCCTAGGTGGCCTTATTCACGAGCTCAAGAATTGCCATGTCACTAGGTTACCGCGTAACCACAATCATTATTCTATACATCATGGTCCACACACCTGAGTAGACCATGAATAAAAAGATACATTTTTAATAGGAAATACTACTTGGACTCCCAAGTTATACTCCCTAGTTTTACTCCCTCACACAAAAGTTTGATGTTGACACTTTTCTTGGGACCCACAAGATGAAGATAACCTATCATATCTTTCCATTTCAAGGAGTAAAAGTGAATGGGTAGAAAATGGGAGTCCATGTAGTAGAACTCTTTTTAATATACTAAAAGTACATTATTTATGTATTAAAGATACATTATATTATTTGAAAGTACATCATTTCAGTATCATAAAAAAATTTGCCACATAATTGTTAGTTAACAAGAGAGAATGAATTGTACGTGTGAATATGTAAATATGTTTTTCTGATTCTATAAAGCTAAACGAGCTAGGCTACTTATACAGAGAAATGAAGGACATTAACCACATATTCAAACTCAAGAAACCCTAGGCTAGGAGTTAATATCTCAACCTTCCATGTATCTCTCCAACTCTCCCCTCAAGGAGCATAGATATTAATTATACCCAACTTGTTACAAATATACTCAACTCTACATCTACCCAGCCCTTTTACAAACAAATCAGCCAGTTGATCAACACTCCAAACATGCACATCTAAGATCAGCTCTTGTTGTGCTTTTTGACGTATAAAATGGCAATCCACTTCAATATGCTTGGTCCGCTCGTGAAACACATGGTTATGTGATATGTATTGTGGTACTATTGTCACACCACAACTTTATTGGTACACTCGTACACCAACTTCCTCAATAATATTACGCACCCAAGTTACCTCACACATTGTGTGAGCCATAGCCCTATACTTTGATTCTACACTAGATCGTGCTACAACATTTTGTTTCTTACTTTTCCACGCAACCAAATTACCTCCCACAAACACACAATACCCTGTAGTAGACTTCTTGTCACTTGGTGACCCAGCCTAGTCTGCATTCGAGAATGCCTCAATGCCTATGTGTCCATGACCCGCATACAAAAAATTCATTTCTCGAGAGCACTCTTCAGATACTTCACAATCTGAACTGCCGCTTCCCAATGGGCCTGCCGACTTACCACACTCACTGGAAACGAGATATCCGGGTGAGTAATTGTAAGATAATTCAATTCTCCTACCAACCTTAGCTTCTAGCTCTAGATGTTAGAGAGATACATGGGAGGTTAAGAGATTAATTAACTCCTAGCCTAGGATTTCTTGAATTTGAATATGTGGTTAATGTCCTTCATTCCTCTGTATAAATAGCCTAGTTTGTATAGCTTTATAAAACAAACAAAAAAAAAACACATTTACATATTCGCACGTATAATTGTCTCTTGTTAACTAACATGGTATTAGCACGATCGACAGTGAGGTAGTGGGTCGTGGTCGAATTTGGGAGACGATGTCGGAATTTGAGTTTAGCTGTCGACAGCTTCCTCACGGGCCTATAATTTTACCAAAAAGGTGAAATTGGCCTGAACCACAAATGAGAATACCTAAACCAGAACACATATACAATCGTTATACCATAGACCAGGTTCACACTACACAATGGAATCTGGTTCATGTGTTTGTGTTGTGTTATGACTTTTTGTGTCTTATGCTATGAAATTATGTACCTTATGAGTATAAAATCTCTACCTAAAACAAATTAGTAATTTTGTCTTATTTTTATGAATTAATGTGTCTTGTGTTGTGAAATTTTTATGAACACAAATTATGTACCTAAATCATATTTGAAAAGTAAGTAAATATATAACATGTGTATGTTTCTTGTGTTATGAAATTATGTACCTTACGAGTATGAATTGTGTACCTCGTCTTTTCAATTTAGTTGAGTCCATAATGCTATGCTATGTATCTTGTGTTGTGATTGTGTGTGTTTTGTGTTATGAAATATTGTATCTTACGAGTATGATATGTACCTCATTGTTTCAATTAATGATTCATAATGCTATATAGACCCTAGTTCATGATATAAATTGCCACACATCCATATACATATGGGCCACATATGACGGTTTCAGCTCTAGTACGGTTCTCGAAAATCAATAGGGAACCATAAAAATTAAAAACAAAACTATTATATATAATATAATTCCATTCAACAATACAATAATGTATTTCTATACATTATGGCATATACATATACATTATTCCTTTTCTATGGCAAATTGTATTGTGGAACATGGTCCACATTACAATGTGGATTATGAATAAATGAATTTTTTTAAAAAACTTAAGTGATCCCAGCTTCTTCGAATTATTTCTAAGCCCAGAAGACTCCGCTCCCAGAGCCACTGTGGAGGTAAATTTCGAGTAACGCAATTAGTCCCCCAGTCAGATCATAGCCTTCATGTGCGTACAAGGGATCCAATCTAAACCTTCCAATTTCCTTGAGCCTTTTTCCTATACATGTTTCTAGTAGGAATCGAACCCCCACACTACCTCTTCAAGTCATGAGTCATGCGGCGAACCAACTACGCTAAACCCCGGGGGAAATAAATGAACATTTTTAATATACTGAATACACATTATTCGTGTACTAAAAGTACATTATTTGGTATAGTATCAAATAATGTATATTCAGTACTCAAATAATATACATTCAAAAAATGAACATTTTGTGTATTAAAAATGTACCTTTAATATAAGGTTATCCGTACCTTTGCCAACCTTCTCTCACTTTTAAAATGCCATATAACTAAATTCGTAATTATTCACTATGCACATTCCATCCATGTAATTCTTTCTTCTTTTAAAAGTGGTCTCACTTTCATATCACCAGGGCCGGATTTTAGGGCGTGCAAGATGTGCTATCGCACAGGGCCCCAAAATTTTGGGGGCCGCTAGTCCAGCCCTAGCCTAATAGTTAGTATATGTATTTGTGATTATATTGGCTCAAAATTAGGTTTTTTGTATGTTTCTCTTTGCAATTTTTCTTCAATTCACAGTTTATTTATACTTTGATAGGACCTCACTTATTTACTAGCACAGGGCCCCGAAAATCAAAAAACCGGCCATGATATCACATTATTAAAAATTAATAATTAAGTACTATTAATAAATAAAATAATTATAATAATAATAAATCCAAAAGTTAGTCCTTGAATGGTTCTGTAGTGTCAAACTTGCAACACATAAGTTTTTTTTTTTTTTAAATGCTAACAAGGCTTTGCAATTGCCAAAATTTCAAAGGGTGTGAATGGCCTAAAAATAAAAATATAATGTAATTTATGTCAGTAGTTCACTTTACAACTTAGATCATAGTTCATGATATATTCATTACTTTTGTATAACTTGTTGAGTTGCTATATATGAGGTAATTTATATCATGGATCAAGGTCCACATTAGACCGAAACGATGTCGTTTTGATCTTTAGATTTTTACGGGTTCTGGAGTTTTCCTATTCTCCATGTCTCTACACAACTACTAATCTATTGCAGGTACAAAATTCATACTTTTAAGGCACAAAATTTCATAACACAAGACACAAAAACTCACAACACAAGATGCATACGCATATTATATATTTACTTATTTTTAAATATGATTTAAGTAGAGAATTTATGTTCTATTGACATAGAATAACACTATTTAAATTCATAATATAAGACACATAATATGTGTTTTCAAAAAAAAAAAAAGAAGACACATAATATGTTGTGTGTTACACCACAACTACTAATCTCAGGTACAGATCCACACTCTTAAGGTATAGAATTTTATAACACAATACACAAAAATTCAACACACAAGACACATGCACGTCAGTACGTTATATATTTACTTATTTTCAAATGTGATTTAGGTAGGAATTTATGTTTTATAGGCACAAAATTTCACAACATAAGACATAAGTTCATAACATAAGACACAATATATTGTGTGTTACACAACTACTAATTTGTTCCAAACACATAATTCATACTCTTAAGACACATAATTTAATAACACTAGATATAAAACTCACAACACAAGA
>CM008333.1:6745850-6758108 GCA_002525835.2 Ipomoea batatas | reverse complement strand
ACGAGTTGTTGATGGCGTGTTGTTTTAGTTTTGTATTTTTCGTTAAGGACCTAATGGCTGACCAGGGTTGGGTCAGTGTAGCTAGTTCAGTGTGAGCAAGGATGGGGTGCTGCGGTGATGGGCAACATGGGTGCCCGGAGGGGTGCGGACCTAGCATATGTCGTGACGGTTGTTGAAGGCTGGTGGTTGAAGAAGAATGGTGTGTGGTGAGAGTGACAGGTGAACTGTGGTGTTGGACAACAGGGCTAATGGTGTGTGGTGCGAGAGACAGGTGTGCTGTGGTGTTGCACAACACTGATAATGGTATGGAGTGCGAGTGGCAGGTGCATTGTTGTGTTTGGTACGCGCAGCCAAAGTTGCATGATTTTAGCACGGAGATGACATGCTAGAACTAAGTCATGATTTTAGCACAAAGATGACATGTTGGAACTAAGTCATGAAAGGGCATGGCTTTGGGCAAGGGTCGACATGGTTAGTTGATGAGAAGAGTCACGGGAAAGGATGACTTATGAGAAAAACACAGACCTTGTCTGTAGACACAAGGCATGGTGTTTGGTTCAAGTCATGGGGACTTATGTGGTGTTTTGGCATGTTTTTTTTTGGCTTGGTGGAAGCTTTGTTAGTGCGACAAGGTGTGTTGTGGACTAGTTTGGAACAACGTGGTTCAATATTGTTCAAGTGGTTCAGACTTTGGCGTTGGTCTTGAAAGTTATGGCTTTAGCTACTGTGTTATTTGTAATAAGATGGGCAGGTTCAACAAGGATAAGACAGGGTTGAATTTATTTGTAACAAGCTAAGCATGATCAATATCTATGCTCCAACTTGAGGATGGGTGATAGAATATGATGGAGTTTGTTAGAGTCCTAATAAGGTTTCAGTTAGAGTTCTATGGGTTAGTTTGTGGTTGTGAAATCATCCTTGTACTTATATATATTGTATAGTCTCAGCCTAATAAGACATTAATACACCGAGTTAAATATTACCGTCTGTTCTTTTCTTTGAAAGTTAACAATCTATTTATTTACATGTTATTGGATAAGTCTAGGTGATATCTTGAGCAGCTCATGGAAAAACTACTTGCTGACCATCTGTTAGTATGTGGCCTTAACATTTGTTAGCTCCAATGACATGATGATGATGTTACAAAACACTCTATTAAGGGTTATGAAATTAATCTTTTCTTAGTCTTCATCGGCTAGAAAAATCTAGCAATAACCGCTTAAAAGCATCCAAGAAGTTGAAGAGATTTCGTCTACCATTTATTTAAGACGATAGAAACAATACGTCCATATGCGCAAATTATACTGTGGACCATGATTCAATGGTCATGGCTGATACTGCAGTTGCGTTGAAAGGGAATTGTAGTTGCGCGGAACAGAGGCCGTTCATCCGTTCAACACAATTGTAGTATCAGTTCAACACAACTGCAGTTCTAGACGGATGAAACGTCATCTGTTCCGTTCAACTGCAGTTCCCCTTCAACACAACTGCAACATCAGTCCAACAACTGCAGTATCAGTCATGATCATGGTCCACAATGCATCGTGTGGACAATGATCCACGGTATAACGACTGGTCCATATGGCATGCCTTGTTCACATCTATGATGTCCATGCACAACATCTACATCAATGGTTTGGAGGGTTCTTAAAAAATGTGTGAACTTCATTCTTTTACAAATTCTTGTAGATCTTTAATCGGTAGGTCCTAGTCAATTGGTAGTCCCTAAGTGAATATTACCTTGTACCAAGCTAAGAACTCTATAATATAATCTCTACTCTAAGTTGACTCAAATGTCCTAGTCAATCCTCACTCCTTAGTCATGGTGGGCAGAGTCAAAAGCTATCTCCTCTATCTCATAGCAAGCATTGGCTTCAATCAGCTGGATAATTCTTTCTACAAATGTTGAGTCATCACATGGACTTGGTGTTTTAAGTTATAACTTACATGCTGCTTCAGAGTAACAAGCTTGGGTTGCTTTTTAATTATCTAGCCACACCTATACTGCTTGGGGCATGCTGATATCATTAAGAAAAGAATTTTAACTACTACAACTCCTAGTTGATGACCTAGGATGATATTGTGGCACACTAGAGCTTGACAATCATTAATGTCATGTTAACCTATTGGAAGTTTGCGTAGCTACTATACAAACCTCTACCTAAAGCAATATTGCTGAAGACGCTAGGTGCTAGTCGGACACCTAACACCTAGGCGGTTGAGTAATTATTAAAAGAAAAGAAAAAAAAATGTAGTGGTTGTAAGTTGTTAGACTGTTATAATCTACAAACTAGTCAACTACACATTGTTAGATGAGTACATTGCTGTAGGAATACTAAAGAGGAGCAGATAAGCCGGCGGGAGGGAATTAAAATACGCTCGTTTGAGTTGCGCATTGACTTGACCCAGTTGGGCATCGGTTCAGTCGAGTTAGGCGCCAAGTTGGGCACTTAGTCGGTTGGCTGACTAAGAGCTGCCTAGGACTGAAATCGCCTCGGCCTAGGGACGCCTAGCGCTTAGTTGTTGCCTAGGTGACCTTATTCACGAGCTCAAGAATTGCCATGTCACTAGGTTACCGCGTAACCACAATCATTATTCTATAGACCATGGTCCACACACCTGAGTAGATCATGAATAAAAAGATACATTTTTAATAGGAAATACTACTTGGACTCCCAAGTTATACTCCCTAGTTTTACTCCCTCACACAAAAGTTTGATGTTAACACTTTTCTTGGGACCCACAAGATGAAGATAACCTATCATATCTTTCCACGTCAGGGAATAAAAGTGAATGGGTAGAAAATGAGAGTCCATGTAGAAGAACTCTTTTTAATATACTAAAAGTACATTATTTATGTATTGAAGATACATTATATTATTTGAAAGTACATCATTTCAGTATCATAAAAAAATTTGTCACATAATTGTTAGTTAACAAGAGAGAACTGTACGTGTGAATATGTAAATCTGTTTTTCTGATTCTATAAAGCTAAACAAGCTAGACTACTTATACAGAGAAATGAAGGACATTAACCACATATTCAAACTTAAGAAACTCTAGGCTAGGAGTTAATATCTCAACCTTCTATGTATCTCTCCAACACTCCCCTCAAGGAGCATAGATATTAATTATACCCAACTTGTTACAAATATACTCAACTCTACATCTACCCAGCCCTTTTGTAAACAAATCAGCCAGTTGATCAACACTCCGAACATGCACATCTAATATCAGCCCTTGTTGTGCTTTTTGAGGAATAAAATGGCAATCCACCTCAATATGCTTGGTCCGCTCGTGAAACACATGGTTATTCGTGATATGTATTGTGGTACTATTGTCACACCACAACTTTATTGGTACACTTGTACACCAACTTCCTCAAGAATATTACGCACCCAAGTTACCTCACACATTGTCTGAGCCATAGCCCTATACTCTGCCTCTACACTAGATCGTGCTACAACATTTTGTTTCTTACTTTTCCACGCAACCAAATTACCTCCCACAAACACACAGTACCCTGTAGACTTCCTGTCACTTGGTGACCCAGCCTAGTTTGCATTCGAGAATGCCTCAATGCCCATGTGTCCATGACCCGCATACAAAAAATTCATTTCTAGAGAGCACTCCTCAGATACTTCACAATCTGAACTGCCGCTTCCCAATGGGACTGCCAACTTACCACACTCACTGGAAACGAGATATCCGGGTGAGTAATTGTAAGATAATTCAATTCTCCTACCAACCTTCTATATTGCTCTAGATGTTAGAGAGATACATGGGAGGTTAAGAGATTAACTCCTAGCATAGGATTTCTTGAGTTTGAATATGTGGTTAATGTCCTTCATTCCTCTGTATAAATAGCCTAGTTTGTATAGCTTTATAGGAAAAAAAACACATTTACATATTCACATGTATAGTTGTCTCTTGTTAACTAACATGGTATTAGCGCGATCGACAGTGAGGTAGTGGGTCGTGGTCAGATTTGGGAGACGATATCGGAATTTGAGTTTAGCTGCCGACGGCTTTCTCAAGCGCTTATAATTTTGCCAAAAAGGTGAAATTGGCCTGAACCACAAATGAGAATACCTAAACCAGAACACATATACAATCGTTATACCATAGACCAGGTTCACATTACACAATGGAATCTGGTTCATGTGTTTGTGTTGTGTTATGACTTTTTGTGTCTTGTGCTATGAAATTATGTACCTTATGAGTATGAATTCTCTACCTAAACAAATTAGTAATTTTGTCTTATTTTATGAATTCATGTGTCTTGTGTTGTGAAATTTTTAACACAAATTATGTACCTAAATCATATTTGAAAAGTAAGTAAATATATAACATGTGTATGTGTCTTGTGTTATGATTTTTTGTGTCTTGTGTTATGAAATTATGTACCTTACGAGTATGAATTGTGTACCTTGTCTTTTCAATTTAGTTGAGTCCATAATGCTATGCTATGTATCTTGTGTTGTGATTGTGTTATGAAATATTGTATCTTAAGAGTATGATATGTACCTCATTGTTTCAACTAATGATTCATAATGCTATAATATACACCCTAGTTCGATAAATTGCCACACATATACATATGGGCCACATATGATGGTTTCAGCTCTAGTACGGTTCTCGAAAATCAATAGGGACTCATAAAAATTAAAAGCAAAACTATTATATATAATATAATTCCATTCAACAATACAATAATGTATTTCTATATATACTAGAACATATTTAAATTGCTATTACCATATATTACAGTGTATATTATTGCCAGCGGGAATCACAAGCCCTTTTCTATGGCAAATTATATTGTGGAACATGGTCCATATTACAATGTGGATTATGAATAAATAAATATTTTTTTAAAACTTAGGTGATCCTACCTTCTTCGAATTATTTCTAAGCCCACAAGGCTCCGCTCCTAGAGCCATTGTGGAGGTAAATCGCGAGTAACACAATTAGTCCCCCAATCAGATCATAGCCTTCATGTGCGTACAAGGGATCCAATCTAAACCTTCCAATTTCCTTGAGCCTTTTTCCTATACATGTTTCTAGTAGAATTCAAACCCCCACACTACCTCTTCAAGTCATGAGTCATGTGGCGAACCAACTACGCTAAGCCCCGGGGGCAATAAATGAACATTTTTAATATACTGAATATACATATTATTCGTGTACTAAAAGTACATTATTTGGTATAGTATCAAATAATGTATCTTCAATACTCAAATAATATACATTCAAAAAATGAACATTTTGTGTATTAAAAATGTACCTTTAATATAAGGTTATCCGTACCTTTGCCAACCTTCTCTCACTTTTAAAATGCCATATAACTAAATTCGTAATTATTCACTATTCACATTCCATCCATGCAATTCTTTCTTATTTTAAAAGTGGTCTCACTTTTATATCACATTATTAAAAATTAATAATTAAGTACTATTAATAAATAAATAATTATAATAATAATAAATCCAAAAGTTGTCCTTGAATGGTTCTGTAGTGTCAAAATTGCAACACATAAGTTTTTTTTTTTTAAAAAATGCTAACAAGGCTTTGCAATTGCCAAAATTTCAAAGGGTGTGAATGGCCTAATAATAAAAATATAATGTAATTTATGTCAGTAGTTCACTTTACAACTTAGATCATAGTCCATGATATAATCATTACTTTTGTATAACTTGTTGAGTTGCTATATATATGAGGTAATTTATATCATGGATTAGGGTCCACATTAGACCGAAACAATGTCGTTTTAATCTTTAAATTTTTACGGGTTCTGGAGTTTTCCCGTTCTCCATGTCTCTACACAACTACTAATCTATTGCAGGTACAAAATTCACTTTTAAGGCACAAAATTTCATAACACAAGACACAAAAACTCACAACACAAGATGCATAAGCATATTATATATTTACTTATTTTTAAATATGATTTAAGTAGAGAATTTATGTTCTATTGACATAGAATTTCACAACACTATTTAAATTCATAATATAAGGCACATAATATGTTGTGTGTTACACCACAACTACTAATCTCAAGTATAGAATTTTATAACACAATACACAAAAATTCAAAATATAAGACACATACACGTTATATATTTACTTATTTTCAAATGTGATTTAGGTAGGAATTTATGTTTTATAGGCACAAAATTTCACAACACAAGACATAAGTTCATAACATAAGACACAATATATTGTGGGTTACACAACTACCAATTTGTTCCAAACACATAATTCATACTCTTAAGACACATAATTTAATAACACAAGATATAAAACTCACAACACAAGACACATACACATGTTTTATAATTAAAAAAAAAAAACTTGTAACGTGAATTGAACAATCAAATGCTCACCTTCAAAATTAAATAAATTATCATTTGAAAACGACGGCAGTGTGACCCTGGTCCACTGTATACTGCTTGTGTATTTAAAACTTGGGCCCAATATGATGTTTCACCCTTTAGAATAGGGGTAGGCATTTCGGTTTGGTTTATCTGAACCGAGCCGAGCCGAACTAGTAATACAAAATTGAACGGTTTGGGATTCTTGTAAACCGAACGGTTTGGTTAAAAATCGAACCGAACTTTGTTAGGTTTAATAATAATAATAATAAATTAATAATGATAATACTAATAATAACATTAACAATAAAAAGTAATAATAATAAAGAAGTAAATCTAAGTCCCTTGACGCTGCTTCGTTTAATTCCCTATTCTCACTGGCATCTCTTAAATTTTTTATTTGATTTCTTTATTGCTTGTTCTCTATTTTGCGCTTTTGTTGTTTGATACAATTGTTCTTTACCTCACAATTAGTACTTACTAGTATGTTTGGACTTTGAATTACTATTTTTGTTATATAATGTTTAGATTTTGGATATGGATAATGTGATAGTATGTTCGGAAAATTAGGAAATGCTAAGGACTTAAACCAAACCGAATTAAATCCGAACCGAAATTGAACCGAACTCTAATGTTAAACCATGGTTTAAATTTTTTAAAACCGAAAAACTGAAACCGAAAAACCGAAAAAATCAAACCGAAGACCGAAATGCCCACCCCTACTTTAGAATAAGGTTTGCCCATTAAGAATGATTCCTTTTCAAACTAGATGAGTATTTGAGGAAAATATTTTTGTGGACCATAAATTAAATCTACATTTTAATAAACTAAGTGTACTTTATTTAAGTAACATATTCAGTTTCATTTTATATGCATTACAATTTCTTTTCAAACAGTTTCTTTTCGATATAACTACAATTTCATTTGATAATATAAAAATAAATGTGAGACAATATCATTTGACATAAACTGTAGCTTCATTTACGAATCTCCGTTAACATGTGACGGCATCCGTTTCTTTACTTAAAGAAACGTTGTCGTTTTTGGAACATGGTCCACGATATAACAACTGTTTTCAAACTAGATTAGCATTTAAAGAAAATATTTTTGTGGATCATAAATAAAATTTACATTTTAATAGACTAAGGGTACATTATTTATGTACATGCAGAATGTACATTATTTGATAGTATATAAAATAATGTATTTTTATTACTCAAATAATGTACTTTTAAACAATATAACTTCTGTATACAAATAATGTACTTTTACAACCTGTTTGGTTCGCTAGAAAATATTTGAAGGAAATGGAATTCAAATTCCATTGAAAACAAATTACCAGGAAAATGAATTCCATGGTTTGGTTGGTGGAAAAGAAATTATTGGGAATACGAGTTCTATTATTTGGTTGGGTTTGGAATAGTAAGAAATTATGAATATAAAGACCAATATGCTCTTAATAATAATAGTGATAATAAATTTTGATAAGGATAAAATAGTCCAATTGCTTCCTACTTTCTTTCTAATCCCTTTTGAAAACAAAATATCAACCTCTACCTTAGGAATTTGTTTTCCTTCACTTTTGGGAAGTCAAATTTCATGGAAAACATTTTCCATCGAACCAAACAACATAATAACACATTTTCCTTAACTTTTTAGAAAATCTTTTCCATCCAACCAAACATGTCATTTTAATATATTAAAAATATACTCCGTATTTTTTATTCATGGTCCACACAATTGCGTGGAACATGTTTCAATAAATAATGATTATTTAACCCACTTGGCTAAGAGGAGGGCATCACGCCCAACACTGCCTAATATATATATCCTCATTGCCTAGGTGGTTGCCTAGTCGCCTAGGCAACTAGGCTGTTGGGTAGCACCTCGCCTTAACAACAATGGTTCTTCTATAATTTTAATGTGACACAATTTTCTTAATTTTGATCAATTCTACATTTTACAGATTTGGTTCCTTCACTCACTATCAATTGCATCCATGCTTAGTTATGTCATTTTAATGCATATTTCTGCATCATCTTGATGGGAAATTGAATATTTATTTGCACCTGAAATTGTGTTTCTTTGAGTTTACATCACTAATTGTTTCATTTGATTTAATAAATATGGAAAAAAAATTAGATGTAATCAATTCTATGAATTGTTTAATTTATATTAATTTAGTTTAGTTTGTTCTTTAATTCTTCCTTTTAAATTCTCTCGTTTTGGTGATCTTTAGATGAGAATCAAATGTCTCTAAAAATGTCAAGGTTGTCATATGGCCTCCCAAGACAAATCTGAGTCGTCTATCTTTACTAATGGAACCTCTTCGAGAAACACAAAATTTTCAAATGTAAGACATTATTGTGATTTCTCGAACAATGAAATTCAAAAAATAGGTCATTTTCATTTTTTGTCCTATTGTTATTGGGGCATTGCCAATTTTAGTCCATTTCATTAATTTTTGTCACATTGCGGCTAGTCTTATTTAGTCCTTGCCATTTTTAGTCCACCGTTAAAATTTTCGTCAAATGACCGTCCAAAACATGGGTATTTTTGGTATTTTCATGCTTTGGTCATCTCCTTGACCCTTTTGCAGTGATTTTCCTTACACACTTTCATCCAATGAAGAGGTCCGGCAAAAATCATGTGAGCCACATTACAAAGCCATGGCTTTCGCCGGACCTCTTTATTAGATGAAAATGTGTAAGGAAAACCACTGCAAACGGTAAAGGAGATGATCAGCATGAAAAGACCAAAATATCCCCTGTTTTGGACGGTTGTTTGACAAAAATTTTAACGGTGAACTAAAAGTCTCAAGGATTAAATAAGATTGGCCGCAATGTGACAAAAATTAATGAAGTAGACTAAAATTGGCAATGCCCCAATAACAATAGGACCAAAAATGAAAATGACTCTTCAAGAAATATACATACATATTGCTGTTGGTATATATTGACATTCATTATTTTCCACAGGAAAATGCAAATCTAAGTTTCCAGTCTCTCCTCTTGTCAGTTACAATATCTGCAGACATGTACAAAGAAAAAATTTTGGAACTTGCATTATCAGCAAGCGAAGAGTTATGGCACATGGCACAAGAACAAGAACCCTTATGGCTCTTCGACACCAATAAGGGCTCCGAGGTTCTTAATGAAGCCGAATATAAGCGGCGATTCATCTCACTTGATGAAACATTGGATGAGATCATAAGGTTGGTATCTACTGGAGAATCTATTGATGATCACCACTTCCTAAACTTCAATGAGAATGCAGCAAATGGAGAATTTGCTTTCAACAATGAAGCATCCAAGTCCATTGGGGTTGTTCTTGCGAGTTCAGTTAGCATTCTAAATGTGCTGATGAATGTGGTGAGCTTTATTAGATGTTTATATATGAAGTTTGCAATAAATGATTTACATTCTATAAATACATCAACTATATGGTAAACTCAATTTAAGCAAATAAATTCTAAGCATGACATGCTAGAATTGATTCTAAGCCTGTACGGGGTTAGCTTACTTGTTCAATAGACAATATTTGGGAGAAGAGACCATGGTTCGAGCATCGGTAGTGGCAGTGTGGGGATTATGCCCAAAGTGAATAGATCACTTATGCGCACCGACATTTGGCCCTGTCTGCTGAGACGTAATTTATATCCTCCTAAATGCTATGTCATGCCGGGGTGTGGGGGTCATTGGGGTTGAGATTCAACCTTTTGGTCTTAGCTCACTGGTTCAGTAGGCAGTATTTGGGAGAAGAAACCAAGGTTCGAACCTCGGCAGCTGCAGTGTGGGGATTATGCCCAATGTGGACATATCTCTGTGTGCACCAACATTTGGCCTTGTCTGAGGCAAGAGTTGTAGCACTAGTGTCTAACCACCAAGTATTATAACGCACCTATATAAGATTGAATTCAAGCATACTGAAACTGAATGTATATTTTTTTTTTCCATCCAAGCTTTCTTCTTTAGGCATCCAGCCTTCTTGTACCTAGGCTTGTTGCATTTCTGCACTTTTTGAATAGCACTTTGCACCTTAATAGGATGCTTGCCCTTCTTTTTACTTTTAGACTTGCTACCATTAAGTTGGTTGTAAATGTTAACCATATGCGTGATATGCCAGTGTTCATTGCAAACATTTATCTCACATAACAATTATTTTGAGTAACAAATAATCATTGAATCACTGTGATTTACATCCTCCCAAATGCTCTATCGGACGATGTGTGGGAGGCTGGGAATTCAATCTTTTGGGAAAGGAATTGATTTCTAAAATATATGAAATTGCTTTTATTTGGATCATATGATTCTATGTAGCAATTTTTTTTTTTTAAAATATAATAAATTTTCAGGTATTATTCATAGAAGAGTCTTGATAACTTATGTATGCATGTGTGCAGGAACAATGGTCAAGCGTGTTCTTCAGTATTGTTTCAAAAGCAACAACCCTTGGAGTCTTATACCCAGGAGAGAATGAAAACCATAATGGAGCTTTGCAAGTGGTAAATTCTAAGACAAAATACTATCTATATGCTTAATAATGGGTTAATAATGTTTGTGGACATGTACTCAATTCAACTAAACATTAATTTCAATCCAGACTTTAGTATGTTTGCATGATAAATATATTTATTTTCATCTTTGAGAGTTTAGATTTTTATACTCAACTCAAATAAGTTTCTAATCTTAATTGAAGTCGATTATATTTATATATAGATTTGGGATCAGATGTGGCAGCCTCCCCAGGTGAGACCGTGCAAACAGATTTGGACCTTTAGATAAACTCAGATCAACGGCTAAAAATCAATGAAAAGTAAAAAAAAAATGCCAATTTTCTGCACTGTGGTGCGCTAAGTGCTGGTCTGTGGTGCACTAAATGCTAGTCTGTGGTGCACCACAGAGTATATGCACATCCACTGCGTCCGCCACGTATGCCCGTTGTATGCCGTTGTTATGAGTTTATCCAATGGCCCAGATCATTCGGTACAGTCGCACTTGGGGAGGGTGCATAACCAGAACTAGGCCAATTCAATTAAGAAAAAATTTAACCTAGTTGACATAATTAGATTTCTTTATTCCATTAAACTCTCTATTTTAGTGTCTGGGTATATGTATATGTGTATTGTATCTTTAAGTGTTTGTTTTCCAACAAACTATCACTTCTCTTCTTTATAAACAATTAATCTAATTGTTTGATTTTGTATTTTTGTAGATGACAGCAAATTTTCATCTCCCTTCACCATTGTTTACACCTCGAGAGGTGAAATTTGCAAGAATTTGTAGAAGGATAAATTTGAACACTTGGTTAGTAGCTGATGTTTCTCTGGAAAGTGTGTTTCCTAATGAAGCAGTACCATGTGTTCAGAGAAGACCCTCTGGTTGTTTAATCCAAGAACTTCAACCTGGCTTATCTATGGTACTTCTTTAATGCTTTATAGATATATAATTGTATAAATTTCACATGGTTCAGAGACTGATGACCTTGTATATAGTTAATACTCCCAATGGTCCTTCGAGTATTGTGCTATTACCAGCAAATGCTTTCCGAATATAAAATAATCAGCAAATGTCCTCCGAGTATCAGAATATGACCAGCAATAAATGTCCTCCGAGTATTAAAATATGACCACGTGTGGTCTTCCGTTAGCAAAGGCATGAAAGTGGCGTTACATTTATGACTTTGGTTGGGTACACTCAGTTTACCCTTCAATTTAACACCACTTTCACACATTTAATTTGCTAACGGAAGACTACAGGAGGTTACTTGTTGATACTCAGAGGACGTTTGCTGGTAATAGCAAAAAACTCGAAGGATCATTGGAGGTATTAATTCATTTTGTATATATAATACTAAGTTTTTTATGAACCAATATTTTCAGGTT
>CM008333.1:6714792-6725434 GCA_002525835.2 Ipomoea batatas | reverse complement strand
GGGACGGGTTGGGATTTCTCCAACCCAACCCGTCCAAAAGCACGGGTAAACGGGCCCAACCCGACGGGTTGGGCCCGTTTTGACAGCTCTAAAAACAATGTTATATGTGTAATTATACTTTTATACTTTAAGTATATTCATGTTCACTATATCGCATTTAGTTTTTTCTTCCTCCTTCATATTTGAATGAATTAATTGTAATTATTATAAATAATCTAAACCCATGTTTAATTAATTTTTTTAAGATTAAATAATTTAAATTTTTCAAAAGGAAAGTGTAATTAATTTTTTTACAAGTTATTAAAAAATAATTTTCAATCAATTAGTAATGTCCTTTTCCTTTCCAATTTGCCTAATTTTCATTTCTTTTTTCGTTAAAATTTTGTTACCAATTAAACTTTATTAATTTTTTTACCAATTAATTAATAATATTAGTTTGTGCAATAAAGAACAGATCCAATATAGAACAAAGTTTTAAGAAGAATTTACCAATTAGCCTATTGCTATCCATTCCTCCGGGATCAAAATCTTTGAATTTGAACATGTGTTTGTAAATGAAGTTCCCTAAGGAAGATTATGAAATTTAAAAACCAAGTAAAAAGCTAAAAAAACTCAAAAAAAAAAGTAGCAAACTAACAACATAAAAAATGCATAACAATAAATACAAAATAAAGCAATATGACCAAACATGACCATGATTTTATTCCTATTAAATAAAACAATATACAATTGACAATATTAAATAAAACAATATGACTAGGGAGATGTTATTTTCCTCAATGTTTTTGAATGATCTCGTACCAACATATGTTTGGTATAACACATGTCCTTTCCATTGCACTAACTATACCATCAAATAAAGTAATAACACTACATTCTTTTACAAAATTATTGAATTTATAATATAATCCGTCTTTCTATATTTAATTATTATGTAAATTATATATTATTTTGTAATACCTAATACTAAAATTGTTAATAATATAGTTAACATTACTCTATGCTGGTTTTTTTTTTTTTTTTTTTTTACAGGAATGGTATTACAAAATCAAGCTGTTTGGAAACATTATATTACCTAGGAGTCATGGAGTAGGCACTCCAATGTCTGTTGGTTGACTGCGGACGTTGATATTCCCGGGACAAAATATATTACAACGAATCAATCAAAGCCTTATACAAATTTTTTTCATCTTGGGGATAGGTCGGAAGCAGAGACAAAAACAGGCTCCATTAGTGAAAGAAGAAAACTTTTTTCGATTTGTAGGATCGAAAGAAAATAACCGCAGCAACAAAATTTGCAGATTTGAAAGTGGAGAGGTCTGGAATAATTGCATTGCGTTCTGCGTTTCTCTTTTAAAGTTTGCAGTATAGGATTAGGGATTTATATAAGGTTGTATCTTATTACAATAGAATTGTAGTATGATAGGAATTGTAATGTAGAATTGTGGTACAATAGGAATTGTAATGTAGAATTGTACAACGAATAGGAAAATAGGAAATAATCGCATCCTAAATATTGTAGGACTGTTTTGGGCGGGAAGCTTGTAATGTAGAATTGTTGTACAATAGGAATTGTAATGTAGAATTGTACAACGAATAGAAAAATAGGAAATAATCGCATCCTAAATATTGTAGGACTGTTTTGGGCGGTAGGTTGTAATGTAGAATTGTGATATAATAGGAATTGTAATGTAGAATTGTACAACGAATAGGAAAATAGGAAATAATCGCATCCTAAATATTGTAAGACTGTTTTGGGCGAGAAGCTAGCTTAAAGTGAGGATTTTGTTTTTATATATAGTATAGATTGGACGCATCTTGTGAGGGCTATGATATAAAGTTATGGTTTTTCCTTCCAAAAAAAAAATCTATTTACCAAGTGGAATGAAGAAGAATCAATCATTATGACTAGTTCTTTTAACGATGTTTTCTCCTCACCCTGTGACAGCCAGCAAAGGACCACATGGAGGTAAACCAGCCTAAGTTACCCATAGCTGACCGGCTCAATCCCAGGGGTTTGAAGATCGAACCTCCAACCTCTCGGTTGTAGGTAGAGCACTCTTAAAGACAATACACAAACGACAACGATTAAATAATACCATTGTCTTTTTAAAAATAAAGACTAAAAAAAGGCAACGGTTTTAAAAAAATCGTTGTCTTTGTAGTGTTGTGTATTCAAGAGCACTTAAAGACAACACACCAACGACAACGGTTAAATAATACCTGACGGTAATAATGTGTTACCGGGTATGTAATCTGAGTATTATTTGAATATAGTGTTGATACAGTGTTTTGGTATCTGAGTACAATATTGAGTGCAATGCTTAGTGTACAAGGTGAGTTGAGTGTCGTTTCGTCTAGTCAGAAGTCCCCCCCACACTATGTGGTTGTGAGCCTTTTTATTCCTTTCAGTTCAGTGACCGTTGGACATCAATACCTGAGGTGTTGAATGCTGAGGAGCTGAACGTCTGTCATCAATGCTGAGGAGCTGAACGTTGGCCATCAATGCTGAGGAGTTGGACCGTTGCGCATTGATGCTGAGGAGTGAGGTGTCTTGGGTAGTTTGAACGGCAACTGTCTTGGTCATGACAACGATTCCGGGTCGGGTAGCACTTGCCGAAGTCACGCCGTGGCGTGACTTCGGCCCAGCGCCGAGGTCACGCGACCTCGGCCCCGTGTCGAAGTCACAAGCCACGTGACCTCGGCACGGTGCCGAGGTAGGAAAAAAAAATCCATCCGGTAAAATTTCCTTCTAGAATCCAACATACAAAATTTTCAGCACAAGTGCTAAGCTGTTACTCCCTAGCTACCTCAGCCATTCTCGCCAGCTAGGGAGTGGGGGGCTAGTGACAGCCGACAGGGTAATTGGGTACCCGACCCGGAACCGTTGTCATGACCAAGACAGTTGCCGTTCAAACTACCCAAGACACCTCACTCCTCAGCATCAATGCTCAACGGTCCAACTCCTCAGCATTTATGGCCAACGTTCAGCTCCTCAGCATTGATGACAGACGTTCAGCTCCTCAGCATTCAACATCTCAGGTATTGATGTCCAACGGTCACTGAACTGAAAGGAATAAAAAGGCTCACAACCACATAGTGTGGGGGGACTTCTGACTAGACGAAACGACACTCAACTCACCTTGTACACTGAGCACTGCACTCAATATTGTACTCAGATACCAAAACACTGTATCAACACTATATTCAAATAATACTCAGATTACATACCCGGTAACACATTATTACCGTCAATACCGTTGTCTTAAAAAAATTAAGAGCGTGTAACGACAACGGTTTTATAAAATCGTTGTCTTTGTAGTGTTGTGTATTCAAGTGCGCTTAAAAACAACACAGAAACGACAACGGTTAAATAAAACCGTTGTCTTTTTAAAAATAAAGATTGAGGAAAGACAACGGTTTTAAAATACCGTTGTCTTTGTAGTGTTGTGTATTCAAAAGCACTTAAAGACAACACACCAACGACAACGGTTAAATAATATTGTTGTCTTTTTAAAAAAAATACCGTTGTCTTTGTGGTGTTGTCTTTTCACAAAATGCACAAAGACAACACACTAAAGACAATAGTTCGGTAAAAACCGTTGTCTTTGGCAAAAGTGTTGCGTCAAAGACAACGGTTTTGGACAAAACTGTTGTCTTTTAAACAAAAGACAATACTTTTGTTAAAATCTGTTGTCTTTGTGGTGTTGTTTATGAGCATTTTTCTTGTAGTGTTACCACCTGGGCCGTCCTTACGGACATCATTATTACTAGTTAATTCCATGGAATGGAGAGAGTGAAACTTAAACCATTGATATTAATTTTAAATTAAAAAAATTAACCTCACAAAATTAAAAAGGGCTTGTTAACAAAATTTGATAATTATATAACAATAGTGACTAAAAGTGCAACATAATCAACAATTAAGAGACTCAATATATTAAAATCAATTAATAAGGGCCAAATTTTCAGAAGTGAAATAATTCAGGAGCCAAAATTATTGTTTAATTTTCCCTTGTTTAATTGTTCAAGGATTAGTGTAATGGCAACCATCTTTAACATGAAATTATTTTACACTACCTTTTGAAAATATATTAAATAATTTGTGTCAAGAAAATTAGGATTTTTAGTCTCAATAATGATAATTGAAAGATTATACTTGCTAGGGAGATATTTAACAAATTTTATTTAATTAAAGATTATATTTGCCCAAAATAATAACTGATAAACTAAATATGAATATTCAAAGACACAAATTTGTGTGAAATACTGAAACTGTCTCACGGATCATTGTTTGTGAGACGAGTCGGGTCAAGATCAAACGTAATATTTATACGGGAAAATGTAACACTTTTACATTATGATTTAAAAATATTACATTTTTTTTTCAAAAGTATTATAGTTTTTTCCCTTATAAGTAACAAACACTTGCCAACAATTACTTATAAGGAAAAATGTAATACTTTTGATGAAAAATGTAATATTTATACATCAAAATGATAAAGTATTAAATTTGTAAGTAACAAATACTTTATTCCTAATCAGTATTACATTTTGTAATATAAATATTATATTTTCATATTGACTCGACACAACCTGACCCGTCCAACGAATAAAAATTCGTGAGACGGTCTTACACAAGTGTGGCCCATATTTAAATAATTGGCAATTTATATCATGGACTATGATCCATATTGCATTATGAACCCTAGATTGAAATGATGAGGTACAGAATTTATACTTGTAAGGTACATAATTTCATAACACAAAACACAAAAAATTACAGCACAAGACACATACGCATGTTATTATATATTTACTTATTTTTCAAATCTGATTTAGGTACATAATTTGTATTCATAAACACTGAATTTCACGACACATAAATTCATAAAATAAGACACAATAACTAATTTGTTTCAAGTACATAATTAATACTAAGGTATAAAATTTTATAACATAAGACATATACATGCACTAGGGTCCACAGTATATTATGAACCCTAATCCATGATATAACGATTGCAAATAATTATGGGATTAAATTAAAGATTTGCCTATAAGGACTTCCCATTAGGGCCAAGCACCTTGTGCTCAATTGGCATGTAGTGGCCACCCTTAGATGGGAGGTCATGAGTTCGAGTCTCAGTGGAGGAGATCGAACAGATACTACAATGTAATATGGTCAGTTGTATTCAAAAAAAAAAAAAAAGGACTTCCCATTAGCTTATTTTGGTACAAGTTTTTAGGATAAAAAACTTAAGCATTGGTTTTTATACAAATAGGGGTGTTGCATTTTGGAGAAATTTTTCTCCCACAACACCCCACAACTTGTCAGGGTTTTATCAGTTGCCCCAGCGCTGGTTAGCTGTGCACCTTTTTTTTTTTTTTTTTTTTGCTGGCGCCCATTGTCAAATCTCAATCCTTGTATTTTTTTTTTTTTAATTTCTTTTGGTTTTGTGTTCAGCAAGAACCACATATGAACAACTAGGGGTGGGCACGGGTCGGGTTCGGGTTCGACCCGTGTCCATAATGGTCACCCGAAACTATTTCGGGTACTCTCATTTAAAGCCCGAAACTGAACCGAAAATCTTCGAGTTTTTTTCGGGTTCGGGTGTTTCGGATCCGGTTTGGGTCGGGTTCGGGTGTAACAAACCCGAAATTGTAACCTTGTTCAAAAAACTAAAAATTTTGAAATTTTAAGCAATGAAATTCTGGAGGCAAACCAAGAATTGAAAAACAAATCTAAACAAAATAAAATATGCAGAATAATACATACAATATTCTACATGACAACCCAAAAGGGCAAAATACCTTAATTAATTACAAATTTACAATCACCAAAAAATAATACGAAGTAATAATAAACAAAGCATAGTGAAATATGATTTGAGGTAAAAGCTAAGTATTCTAGGTTTAGCTTGCTCCCCTATGCAAATGTTTGATCCAGTTATCTGCTACTCTTTGTCTGCTTAATTAGAACCCCCTACAAAAAACAACAATAAAGACAGTTTATTGTGAAAAGTTCATATATGAATTTCAATCATGCTAATTAGGCTATGCCTTGATACAAATTAAAAGCACAAGTTGAAAGTTTAAATATAAAGCATGGAAGTCACTTTATTATTGATATAGCAATTAGTAAACAAAAACAATAGATTATCAAAAAGACAATAACTGAGCATATCAAATTACCAAATTAAATATGCATTCTAAGATTCTAACAGAAACTAATAAAAGTATCCTATCATACATATAATTGATAAAAGAAAAAATCATTATTGAAAACAACATAATAGAAAATCTATTTGCATATAATAAACTCATAAAAGACAGTATATTCAAAAAAAGTCATAGATTCAAGAATTAAGGCTTTTTTTCTTTTCCTTTTTTTTTATTTGCAAAATTTAAGACTAACAAATATTCACATATAAATTTCAATCACAAAAAATCCAGTTTAAACATTTCAGTTTCTGGAATGAGAAACTGAAATTTTCATTCCAGTGTGTTTAATAGAGTTAGTAGTATTCAAAAAAAAAAAACCTATGATCTTTTGCATGGCTCTGATACCAAATTGAATCCTTTTGCATGGCTCTGATACCAAATTGAATGGCTCTGATACCAAATTGAATCATGTGCTCCATCCAACTAAAAGCCTAAGCTGATAGTTGGACTGCACATTTATGTTTATATTATATTTATGCTCACAATAAGATAGTTATTGTGGGTCCACAAAAATAACTTAGAAAAAGTTTAAAATTACTAATTTTGAGATTGAATGAGATAGTAAATGATGAGATGGATGCTTGGTGGAAGAAAAAATTCAAACTAGGTTTTTAAGGGATTTAAATTGTTATTTTTCCGTTGTATTACTATGTGTTCACCGACTTACACAAGTAGGAAATATTAGCAAACACTCAAGTGCTTAGTGTCCGGTTTCTTGATTCAAGAATCAAGATTGACGAAGATTGAGGATTGGCGTAGTGATGGATGTTGAAAGTGTGTTTAGGGGTACGTTCGGAATCAAGAAAGTGTTGGAAAAAATGGCAATAAATGGCATTTTAAGTGGCCATTTTGAGGTATAAATATATGTAGGGTCCACATCCGATTTGGGTCGGGTCAAAGTGGATTCGGATTCTTCGTTGTAAGACGAAGAGATCGATATATTATACGCTCAAAATGGATAATGAGTGAATGAGAAATTGGTTCTCAAAGTAGACCCATTGAGATGGAAAAAATGTGGGAAAAGCTTTAAGGAAAACCTTTGTCCCACATTGGTTTGGGAAGAGGATTTCACCCACTATAAATACAAGAGTCTTTTTAAGGCTAATTGACTTGTATGGCATAGAGGCTCTCTCTCGCGCGCAAGGGGGGGGGGTGGGGTGCAAATCAAATCCTAAAATGAGTTCGAAAAGGCTTGAACTCGTGTGCGCCGGCTCCTGCGGGCACGAATGTCATCCTCAGGCCACTGCCTGCGACCTCTCGAGGGTGCACAGTAGCGCGCGAGACTATGTCTCGCGGCACGGATGTTCGAGACATAGTTGAGGTCTCGAACTGGGCTAGGAAGTTCGAGACATAAATGATGTCTCGTGCGGCCGAGTTACGCCCGCGTGATGCGTTCGATGTCTCGCGGTAGGAAGTTCGCGGCGACCTGGACTTGATGTCTCGTGGCAGAAACGTGATCTCTCACAGCTCACAGGACGATCTCTCACGGCTAAGAACTGATCACTCTAAGTCCGCTCAATTGACCTCTCGATGCTATGAGTCACGTCTCGAAGGCGATCTTCCAGTGTGACTTTTGGTTGACCTCTCGTGGACAGGTTCTGGCCTAACCTTTCACCTTCGTGGTGACCGTTCAAGAGCTTAACTCTAGCTGTTACGGAATTAATTTTGTATTAATTCCAATTGTTTTTTTGTGAGTTAAAGCTATTGTTAATGGGGTTAGTGGAGTGTTACGTAGGTTATATAGCCAGAATTAATTGTCATATTGATGTGCCATTATTCCTTAATCTCTTATATAATTCCAGGATGAGCAGGAGATTTACACACGAAAGAAAATCAATTTTCCACCTCGAAACTCTGCTCCTCCTTCGTTCTAGCCACCTGTGTTCATCCCACGTTCTCGTTCACCGGATCCAAGTTTGTGTGCTCAAACGGCGGATCGTAGTACGTTTTATCCTGGGAAACCTAGACCGCAACGCTCCAGCACCCCGGGAGGCGGTAAATAAGGTTTTAAGGACAAAGGCAACTCGACTCGTACTTACAACTACACCAAAGTCCGTTCTTCACCGTCCCTTGTATTCCAGGTTTATCAAACATTTGTTGTAGGTTTAAATTCCTGGATTTTCTTGTAATATATTTTGTTTAGTGAATTTTCTATTTTCGTCATTTTTCTTGGGTATTTCGAGAATTGTTTCCCAACAGAAAGAACAGGACATCGTGAGTTTGATCGAAGCTGCGATTAACGTTGCGGCACTGATTGTCCCTGACAAACTGAAGAAGCATAGAAGCAGAATCGTGAAGTTGTTGTTTGACGAGGATCCACTCAATTCAACTGACTTGTTTTCCGATGACGAGCTCGGTTTCGACGACGACGAGGACGATAAATTGATTGATTGTCCCAAGGTTGCCGTTTCTTCTCCGCCAAAGAAGGAAATCAAGAAAGCTGTGAAATTAATGTCTGCTGCTCCTCCGACGCTGTCAATGTCGGAGAATATCGTGGGCCGTCAAGATAAGTCGATGGAATTGAAGATTTTAGGGCACAATAAGTACCATGAAGCGGAGAAGAAGGGGAAGAGGAAGATAGAATGCATGGATTTCCGTGAACCACCTAAGAAGCATTATTGCGGCGACCGGAATAAAGTGAAGCCTCCTGCCGGCGGCGATGTCCGACGACGGCTGCTTTCAAGAATGAAAGCCCAACATGGTAATTAAGCCAAACTACAAACTAAACCCTTCATTCTGTGATCTTAGAATTGAACCCAAAATTCAAGAATATAAAAATCTAATCATTTCCGATCTTGGATGGAGTTTTTCTCTTCGATCATCTGTTCTGGCCTGGCATATATATGTTTCATCCATTTTGACATTTTTCTTAGTTGTCTACATGAATGATTGCAAGAATTAAATTGCAATTAAGAATGTACAGTGCTTATACAACCCCTGTTAATAGGTTTTTGTATGTTTTCCTAGCATATGTTGTTATATGTTTGTTAGCCATTGTGTTGGTCCAATGCATGTGATAATTACATTATATTTCCAAATTAAAATTGTTTGAAAGAAAAGACATTATTGAAGCATAGGGGAATTAATAATATCTTCCTACTATCTTTAGCTTCAGCAATGTGTTGTTTCCCTGTCCCAAACCGCAGTGCTTTTCCTCATTCTACCTTAATTTGAAGGGGAAAACTGCGAATTGGCATATCTTAAACGAAGGAATGACCGGGATAATGAATTTTAGCATTAAAATAATAATAATAATAATAGATTTCATTGGTAGAAATTAAACATAATTGTGATTTTACTAATACTCGTAGGACCAAAATTGGTATTTGATCGTCGGCATTAGTATCCTTAGATTTCATTTGCTTCGTATAACCTTGTTGTTTAGTTGAAAGAAATTGAAATAATTCATTTCCTACCTAATTCTTTAATTATGTAAAATTATTTTACATTGTTTGCTTGAAAGAAATGAGTCATTTCTTTCTTTTCACGGAATTGAAAATTCAATCTCTCACCCACCCCAAGAATGGTAATTCCTAGCTAGATGAGAAGAAAAAATGTGACAATATATTATAAATAAACAAATGTGACAAACATCCAAAATATAATTATTCTTAGTACATAGCCCCTTTAATTTGGGACTTGAACAGAAACTAAACATAAGCTGATATTTTGACATCTATAATAAACTGGAAAATGCCTGATTGATTGTACATATTTCATTCACAAGATATAGATGACAAGCTATATAAGTGTGCATTCAATTTTCCCATTGCCCTCTCCCTCCTTGAGGGATTTGCAAAGCAAATATCTTTCATGGCAACCACAATATTGTATTATTAGATGACCAAAGTCCTTCAATGATTTCTTGGAACATGTTATACCATGCTGCAGTATCAACATAAACATGTAAGCCATATTGAAGCCCATAAAGTTAGTCGACTGTCAAAGCCAATGCCAATAAGATGGAGTGCTACGTAAATAGGGTTGTTAACGGGCCGAACACAAACAATATCTTCGTTTGTTAAGGTTTTTAAAAATCTTGTTCGTGTTCGTGTTCATTTGTTAAGCATCCCTTAAAGTTTGTGAACAAGTTCACAAACGGGTTCCCTTAACGTTAGCAAACACGTTCACGAACACATTCACGGATGCTAAACAAACAAATACATGTACACATTAATGATCATAATTTGTTCGTGAATAAGAAATAGTCTATGTTCATGAACAATAATCAACCAAACAACATAACAACTATACAAAATTAGGCTAAACTAAAGTAGAATCTTAAAATTTTAAAAATAAAAATAAAAATTAATAACACTAAATTGCACTTAAATGAGTTTGTTCGTGAACAGTCAGGGGCGGAGCCAGAAAACTCGACTTGGGGGGGCCAGTGTAGTAGAGAAAAATTTACCGTGTT
>CM008333.1:6548196-6565047 GCA_002525835.2 Ipomoea batatas | reverse complement strand
TCTTCATAAATATATAGTATTTAATTAAATAAGGAGTCAAAAAGAGTACAAACATGTCAAAGGGACAAAAATTTATAAGATTTAATTTTATGAAGATTCATGAAATTACAACGATCCACAACATGCATTATTGTATTACTTATTATTATTCAAATATAATTAAAGTTTTTTCTAAACTCATATTTGTTACACTTAAACTTTTGAGTACCTTTAAGTTGTAAATGCATTTTTATTTAACCAACAATATCTTGAAGCTTATTAACTCAAAAACATTTAAAATAAATTTTAAATGAAATTAAGGGCAAATGAGAAGAAAACCTAGAAGATATGTCAAGAAATTGCCAAATTTGTAATGGGTAAAACAAAATCTAAAAATTAGAACAAAGCCAGAGACCAGAAGTCAGAAGATACTTTACTGTTCTAAGAAAGACATGTGTACTGTGTACATGTACAGTGCCATATAGGTATTCAAATTCTAAGTATAGAGCTACACCTTTTCTTTGGCACACAGCTGTAAGGTGTATTGGATGATACACATCTAATTTCTTTTAATTAGCTTCCCTTTAGAACTGTTCTTTCATTCATGTGGACATGTTTCAAAGCCTACAAAAATTCCCTCATTTCCATTCCACTATGTTTGGATCTTAATTTCCTTTTCATTCATTCAAAGATTCAAAGAGTTTAACTAATTCATAATCTAAAATGCACAAATGCAAATATGAATTAGGTTATGTTTGGCAAACCTAGCTGAAAAGAAGCTGAAAGTTGAAAAGTAGCTGAAAACTGAAAAACTATAAGCTCGATGCTGAAATCTGAAGAGCTGTTAAGTTAGCTGTTATGCTTAAAAGTGTTTGGTAAATATGTTAGTTTATATATTAAAATATAAAATAGTGAAATCAATATATTTAATAAAATATAAAGTATAACATATATTTGAAAACATATAAAGTAAAATAAAATGTTTATAATTCATAAGATTAGTTCATACAAAAATTAATGTTCAAATACAAATGTCAAATTGAAATTACAACCAAACATATTGAAGAGAAAAAAGTCAAAAAAGGTTTAGCCAAAAATGTTTTAATTGGGAAGTGTAAATGATGCCATTTCTTTAAAATAATAAGGTTAAAGATGGAAAAAAAGTTAGGAAGCTACTAGCTTATTTTGAAACGCTACCTAATATAGCGTTCAAAAATAAGCTCTTATTTTAAACTATTAGCTTATTTTAGGAACATTACTCCTTATAATTTATTAGTAGCTTAAAATAAGGTATAAGCTCCTAAATAAGCTCGGCCAAACAGAGCCTTAGTCCTTAATTTCAATTCTTAACAGATTAAACCATTTTAACCACACAATAGTTCCGAAGGACTACAAAATATACACAAAAGTGCCTCCACAATACCTATCAAAATATACAGTAACATTTTTGGCACTTACCACACTCCTAAGTATAATAATAATTTTATAAGAAAAAATTTGGGGTTCATATTCTAATCCAAATTTGCAGTTGCATCATCAAAACCTATTTTTACACTTACTCCTAACAAATACCCACCATTGTTGACATAAACGTTACCTTAATTGAAACACATACAAACGTTTAAAAATTGTCAAGGACAAGAGTCTAATAGATATCTAAGATAGTGACTGAATTTCGGATAATGTACCTCTCTATTTTTCACCTCAACTTGATTACTTTACCTTTCTGTTTCTTTTTTTGTTAGTGAAAAGGTACATCTTAACTATTGTATTTTATGTCTCATATTTTATCTTTCCACCATCAATACTTAAGTTTAATTGAGCTTTTAATAAATTTATATAATTTTAAAAATCTAATCTTTGAAATCTTGGAAATCTTTTTTATGTAATACTCAAAGAAAAAAAATAACCTCAAGTATTTTATATTTCTTGATATATAGTAAAATTAGATATATAACTATATCTAAATAAAACTTATTTTTGTTCAGACAATGACTCATAAAATGTTTTTTTTTAAATTTTGTTGTTATATTAAATTTATTAATATTAATAAAGGATGAAAAATGACTATAAATAAATTAAGGCTAAATCAACCATTATTAAACAAGAGAGATGTCATTATCCATTGTTTTAACTTTTTATATATATGTTTCAAAACATGGGAAATCTAAAAATTAAAAGGAAGCTCAATAATAGTGTTTTGTCATGTATTCACATTATTCACCTTTCATGGTGGCTAGGCAGGCTAGCCTAGTGGTATACTTCATATTTCTTCGTGCCCAAGAAAGACTTGCTTGTTAGAAATTAAAAGACGATTCATATTCTATATTTCTAGGTTTGTTTTAATTAAGGAGTTCAAGGAGAATAAAGCAAACCAATCAAAGGAATCACACAGTTGGTAGACCGTTTCTACCACTCAAAATTCCTTTATTATAATTTCTTATCTATAAATTATAATAGAATGCAAAAACAACATTAATGTTACAGGAATATTTTCTATATCTAACCATGCATGCAAAAGAAAATTATTCATCTTACATGCATATTTACTAAATCTATGTTAGGAATAATTGTTATGATGATGTTATGTTAATATAGGCAAAAATTTGTGTGAGACCGTCTCACGGTGAGACAGGTCGGGTCGGGATGTAAATGTAACACTTATACGCACAAATGTTATACTTATATGCTCAAATGTACTACTAATCAGGAATAAAAATTTTGTTACTTATAAGGGTAAATGTAATACTTTTTCTCTTATAAGTAACAAAAATTGTATTCCTGATTAGTATTATATTTGAGCATATAAGTGTGACATTTGCATGGTGTTTCGATCCGACCCGACACGTCTCACGAATAAGGATCCGTGAGACGGTCTCACACAAGTGTGACCCATTAATATATGAGAAAATTATTCCTATATTGATTGTAATTTTATTTTCAGAAAATTTGTCAAAGCAACAAATTTATGCTCACATCATTGAAAAATACGCAGACAACAGATTTCAAATTCACCCCTCCTTAAACAAAAATTTCTTTCACAAAAAAAGTGTCCAAAATTTTAAAAGATTAATTATTTAGAAGAGTTAAAAAAAAAATACTCATTTTAATATAATAAGATTGTGGCTATTAAAAGATCGTAGTTAGTGTCGATGTGGAAGTTAGTGTGGCAAGTTTATCAGCTTGGCGCATGACGTGCTTTTATGGATTCTCTGAGCGTAACAAGAGGAGGGAGTCGTAGGATTTGCTCCAGTCCCTAGCTAGTCAATCTTCGCTTCTGTGGGTGGTGTTAGGGGATTTCAATGATCTTTTATACTAGTCAAAAAAGCACGGTGGAAATCCGCACCCAGATAGTCTCCTACGCGGCTTTGGGGAGACTATGGATGTTTGTGGTTTGGTACAATTACCAATGACAGGATATCAGTTTACTTGGGAGAAGGGAAGAGGTTCTGAGGGTTGGATGGAAGAGAGGTTGGATAAGGTTTTGGCCAGTGACAGTTTATGTAGTTTGCGGACGGGTGCGTCAGTTGAAAATATTCTAACCCGTTCGTCGGATCACTCAGCTCTGTACCTTTGCATTGATGATGTAGGCCTGAGAGGGGGTGGTAGACGAAGAAGTTTCAAGTTTGAGATGGTATGGCTGCTCGATGAAGGCTGTAGGGAAGTTGTGGAGTCTACCTGGCTCGATGGGAGGGCGGATGGGCTAATGAATTGTCTGAAGCTATGTGGTGACTGGCTGACGAAGTGGGGTGGTGATCACTTTCATAAGTTTGGCAAACAAATCAGGCACCTTCGTGGGAGTCAGTTGTCTCTGAGTGAGCGTAGGGATCAAGTTTCTTTGGCTGAGTTCCAGCGTGTCAAGGATCAGTTGGCTCGCCTCGAGGCCTAGGAAGACATCTTCTAGAGGCAACACGCCAAGCAACACTGGTTGAAGTGGCAGATGCGAACACTCGATTCTGTCACAGGAATGCCTCTGCTCGTAAAATGAAAGCATGTTGTCTAGACTTAAAAATGATGTTGCTGATTGGGTTAAGGGGGAGTCTATGAATGTTGTTGTGCTGGCTTATTTTGATAATATCTTCCGGTCTAGTGGCTCGTCCTCTATGGACTCCTTTTACGCTTCTGTTGTTCCACGAGTTACACAAGCGGACAATGAGTCCTTGTTCCGTCCATTTGATTATGATGAGGTTAGGATATCCTTGTTTTATATGTTTCATGATAAGGCCCCTGGCTCTTATGTAGTGCTCATTCCCAAGAAGAATGTTTCTAAAATTGTTTCTGACCTCAGGCATATAGCTCTGTGCAATGTGGTGTATAAGACCATGGCTAGGGTGTTGGGAAATAGGATGAAACATTTACTGGGAGGCTTAATCTCTGAGTCTCAGAGTGCTTTCATCCATGATAGGGTAATCACGGACAATATTCCGGTGGCTGCAGAGGTGGGTCACTATCTGAATAGAAAAAAAAATGGTTTGCTAGGTTGAGGTGCTCTTAAGCTTAACATGGCTAAGGCTTATGATCGTATGGATGGTCTTTCTTACGCAAGATATTGCAGGCCCTGGGTTTTGTAGAGAGATGGGTTAATTTGATTATGCTTTGTGCCACTACGGTCTCTTACAATTTCTTGCTAAATGGGGTTTGTGGCAGGCAAGTTGTTCCAACCCGAGGGTTGAGGCAGGGTGACCACTTGTATCTATATCTGTTTAATATCTATGGAGAGGGCCTCTCTTTGCTTCTTTAGAAGGCTCAGGTGGATGGATCAATCCATGGTTGCAGGGTAGCAAGGGGTGGTCCACCTACCTATTTCGCATTTGTTTTTTGAAGATAACATTCTCCTATTTTTTAAAGCAAATGCCCAGGAAGTGGGTGTTGTCAAGAATTGCCTGAATGTGTATGAAAATTTGTCTGGCCAGGCTGTAAATTTTCATAAATCTAGTTTTTGTTTTAGCATGAATACTTCGGAGGATCAAAGGCAGGAGGTGGCTCGATCAAGTGCTAAGTGTTGCACAGGCACCCAATTTTGGAAGATATCTGGGCTTACCTATTTTTGTAGGAAGAAATAGAAGGGCAGTTTTTAGGGAGAAATAGAAGGGCATCTTTTTCATATATCGAGGATAGGATCCGGCAGAGGATTGGTTCATGGAATAAGAAGCTTCTATCACAAGCAGGTAAGGTGATCTTGTTGAAAAGTGTGGCCCAGGTAATACTCACTTTCTCAATGAGTGTGTTTTTACTACCTGAATCGGTGTGCCTATCAATTGAAAGAACTATGAATAGTTATTGGTGGGATACTGGTAATGAGAGGAGAATTCACTATAAGGCTTGGGATCGTTTATGTGTGCCCAAGAAGTTTGGGGGCCTTAGTTTCAAGGACTTACAAGCTTTTAATTTGACAATGTTAGGTAAGTAGGCCTGGCGGTTTCTTCGGTGGCTAAAATTTATAAGGCAAGCTATTTCCCAAAAACCCTTTTTATTGATGCTACGTTGGGAAGTTTCCATAATTTATGTTGGCGGAGCATTATGATCGCCCATGATATGGTATGTGGTGGTGTGAGACGTATGGTTGGTGATGGGAAATCTACATTGATCTAGGGGCATCCCTAGTTGCCTGATGTCCCAAGCCCCATGGTTCATACTCCCATGCATGTTGAACTAAGTGGCTCGCTGGTCTCTGGATCAATTGATGAAGAGTCTGGCAACTATTCAATCTTATTAGATATTTTTCTTCCTGACGATGTGAACCGCATTTCTAGAATTCCTACCTCCCCCGACCTTGAGGATTCTTGGTTTTGGTATGGGGATGCAAGGGGTTGCTACTCTGTGAAGAGTGGCTATAGATACATTGTGGGGGCGTTAGGAGGCATCCCCATTGCCTTTGATAAATGGAATCCCCTGTGGAAGATCAAGCTGCTGTCAATAATTTACCATAAAACAACAAGCGTGGCTAAAGAAGGCAATTTATAGCATGGACTAGGGTTCTCCTTGCAATGTTGACTCTGGTCCAAAATAACATGCGCGGAGCAAGAATTTTTTTTAAAACATTAAAACAACGTCGTTTTGGACCGTGGTCCACACAATAATTTTCCATAAAACAATAAATCTGGCTAAAGAAGGCAATTTATACCATGGACTAGGGTCCTCCTTGCAATGTGAACTCTGGTCCAAAATGACATTCAAATTATATATGTGCACTTAATATATTATGTTTATGCTGTCAACTGATTATGCACATGTATTTAACAAAATATGTGTCTTCAATTTACTTACATGCACCATAATTTATTAACTGAAAGCACATAATATATTATTTGAGACACGTAATTCCGTAATTAACCAAGATCCATAATGTATAGTAGACCATGATCTATGGTATAAGTAAATAACAATATGCTACATTAGTAGACCATGATCTATGGTATAACAATTCACAAGACCAAGCAAATTAAAATAGGTTTAGGAGAATACGAAGTGCCACAATGCTACATTTAATTTGTTTACCAGGGATGAATACGCTTCAATAGAAAAATACATAGTTTCACTCTGGACCCAAAGTCAAGGATTGAACCTTTGACTTGAGTTAAATATGGATGAGTCACTTCTACTCAAACAAACCCCTAGTTATATCCTCATTCTTTAATTTGATTCAACATGTGGGGCGAAAATAAATTGACTGAATGCAAATTAAAGTAGAACGAACAAGGGGACACAAATATAATATATTGAGAATGATTCAAAATTTCGAAAAACTTAAAAAAAAAAAAAGAAAAAAAAAAGAAGAAGAAGATTAATGCCCCGTTTGGTAAATAATTAGCATATCAGCCAATTTTGACTTATTTGACCACTATTAGTTGTTTGACTTGATTAAAAATCAATATAAGTGTTTGGTTAATAAGATTTTCGTAACTCTAAAATACTAAAATTCAAAAAACTACTCAAAACAACTTTTTCAATTAGCTTTTTGAGAAGAGAAATTATACCAAACAACTATCAGCTAACAGTTAATTTATCAAACATCTTCTTACAATAAGCTAATATTATCAACTAATCATACCTTCTAACCCAATCAGTTAACAACTATCAGCTAACAACCATTTACCAAATCAGACCTAAATTTAATAGCCAAGAAGTTCTAGTTACTTTAGTGGTCAAATCATTTGTTACTTGTTGAGGTTTGAAAAATTCAAACTAACTTAGTTGTGGTTGATACAAGTACAATGGCATAATTTTTAATTTTTTGATAACTTTGGGTGATAAATTAGTCACAATATAATGGTATTTTAGTAATGTCAACAATATGAGGTAATTGACAATAAAGAAGTTCTGAAGTTTGAAACTTGTGATTAGAGAGTTGAAAGTTCGTATTTTTTTCCCAAACCATTTGTGTATTTGCTACATAAATACAACTTAAAAAAATACAGATTAATATGAATTTTTAATTTTGAGTTAATTCCAGCAATGGTCCTCCGACTATGTTGATTTTTCAAAATTAGTCCCCGACTTTTAATTTGGACAATTTTGGTCCATTGACTTTCAAATTTTTTCCAATGTTGGTCCTTTCGTCAATTTTTGGTTAAGTTGAGGTCAAATGAAGGGGTAAAATTGTCCGTTCACATGTTTAGTGTATTATTACTCGTATTCCTCCTATCATATACGTCATATATATGAATATAATCTCAGTCGAAGTCTCTTCGACTAAGATTATATTCATATATATAGCGTATAGGACAGGAGAAATACTAGTAATAATACATTATACAGGTGAACAGACAATTTGACCTCAACTTAACCAAAATTTGACTAAAGGACCAACATTAGAAAGAATTTGAAACTCATGAGACTTAAATTGTCCAAATTAAAAGTTAGTAACTAATTTTAAAAAATCAACATAATTGGAGTACAGTACAATTGCTGGAATTAAACTCTTTTAACTTTTTTCACAAGCAACAATAATATCCACAAAAGTTCATTCAAGGAAGAATAATCTAAAATGAATAGCCATCGACACAATAATTAATGAACAGTTAAAGGAGAAACAACCCCATTTAGGATGCTTGGTCAACTTTTGGAAGCAGCGGTTCACATTATATATTCCCTGCTTTTAAGTCTTGATTTGCCTATGATTTTTACAGCATTCTTCGTAATTTCATTTCATTAAATCACAACCAAGCATCAATCAAAATCAACGGCCTTCACTCATCCGATTCAGATTCTCGTCCCTTAGATCGCCTGTACCTCCCACTATAAGTATCATACAGACCCTTATGCTCTCAACCAAACCAAACACTCAAAACAAACATTTCCTTCTAAAAACCTCCCCCTGTTTTACTCAACAAAATAATAACATAAATTGAAGAATGGGCAAGAAGTCAAGCTTTTCTTTCTTTGGGATGTTCAAATCAAAGCCCAGCAAGAAGGTGTGGAGTGGAGAAGATTACCCGAGGGACGACATGGTTGTGAATGCGTACAAAACTTGGCGTAGTGATGAAGATCGTGGTACTATGTGGGTGGCGGAGCCTGGGATTGATAGCAAAGCAACTCTTTTCATCAATGGCAAGACCAAGTTCTGGAACAACTCTGATAGCTGATAGCTGATAGCGATGGCTCCAATTTTACATATAGATATATGCACATGTATGTTCATTCATCATATGGCTAGCTCAAACTGTAATTGAATCTCATGTTATGCTTATTTATATCTGATCTGTAATTAAGTTGTTATACCTTAGGTCCTTTTTCATAATGAATTCAATCAAGTGAAGATTTGTTGCTTATTTATATCGTTTACTTTCATTTGATGCTATTCTTGCTCTTGTTCATCAATGGCTAGTTCAAGTGTTTTTGCAAAAACCAAAGTTAGAAGCATTCTACAAAGTTGGAAAATATTTTTAGTTTTCAAAATGAAAAATTGTGCTAATAAACATGTTTTATATTTTCTATTCTCAAATTTTTCAGTTAGTAAATGGGCACTTAATTTTTCATATTTAATATTCTACTCCGATGGGGCTGGTATTAGCCCAATAGTCTCAATGAGGCGTCGTTTTGCTTCAAAACGATGCCGTATGAATTTTTTTTTAAAAAATTGCTTCCTTCCATGTCGTTTGTCTTCAGAATTCGTTCTTTTATATTCATAATTTTTGAACTGAATTTTTTGCACTTTTAGTCCCACAACTATAGTGGCACTTGCAAGATTGGTCCACAACTTTCAAATTTTGTAATTTCGGTCAACGACTATTGCTTTTGTTGCAAAAATGGTCCTTTTTTAGTCAAATTTTTGCCGGAAAATAAATCCAATGGATATTCCAGCAATTTTTCGCTGGAAAGAAAAAAATCGACAAATTTTTCGTCAATTTCTTACCGGAAAAAAAATTTTTCGCTCCAAATTTGGCCGGTGATTTGGCCGGAAGGACCAAATGTGTTAAAAAAAGCATAGTTAAAGGACTAATATGTTGGGTTTTAAAGTCAAGTGTTGCAATTAACAAGAGCCATATAGTCACAGGACCAAAAGTGCAATTTACTCTTCAACACTATAACACAATTTTTAAATCTATATTCACAATTTTTGAACTCTATATTCACAATTTTTGAACTCTATATTCACAATTTTTGAATTATATATTAACAATTTTTTAACTCTATATTCACAAAAAAAAAAAAAATCATTAGCCAAAAAAACAGTGCAACTAACAGCACAGTTATTTCAGACGTGCATTTTGAATATGGGTCCACCTTACAAGATGGACCCGGGTCCATAACATAATTTGCCTAGAAGCAATCTTTATACCGTGGACCCTGGATTGAAACGACATCGTTTAACTAAGTTAGTGGGGAGTTGACGCGCAACGTACACCATTTCGTCCGTCCAATTCGCATTATGTGTAATTCTGTGTATTTTTATGTGTAATTCTGTGTATTCTGTTCAAAGATTTTGTGTATTCTAATATATAATTATGTACATTAATGATTTGAATGACATGTCTCATGAAACATAAATGATAATACTTCGACTTACGATTTTGTGTATTCTATTAAGAGATTATGTGTATTTTAATATATAATTTTGTACATTAATGATTTGAATGTCATGCCTCATGAAATAGAAATGATAATACTAAGGCTTATGATTATGTGTATTATAATATATATAATTCTGTATATTACTGATTTCCAATACCATACACAAAATGTCAAAACAAAACGCACAGAAAATTGTCACACACGTACACATAACTCATCATAGTGTTTACACTACTCGAATGGTTAACACACATAATCCATAACCATAATACACATAATTCATAACCATAATATACATAAATGATAACACCAAATACAAAAATACATTAGAACCTACGCATAACTCATCTTACACTACTCAAGTGATTAACATACATAATTGAGATGATTGTACAGAATTTGTGGCCAGAATACATAGAATGTCAAAATAGAATGCATAGAATATCTTCACAACATACACACTATCATCTTATAAATTAACAGTAGAACAGGAAATGAAATTTTCAAAAAAAGTCGTTAATTAAAAAGATTCAAAATGACGTTGTTTTAGATCAGGGTGCACAATGCATTGTGCACCGTGGTCCACGATATACATTGTCGGGAACCTAAAGCTTGAGTTGGCATGACACATTTATAATGGAGTATTTAACATGCAGACCATTAAAAAGACTTTAAATATAGCTTTTAACAAGGCTTTCAACATATTTAAGGTCTGCACTTTATAGTCTATCAATAGGGTTTTAAAAAAATTTCAAGGCCTCAATATTTAATGGTCTTGGTTGAGTAAAAAAAGAAAAGAGAGAAAAAAATAGTAAGATGTAATTCTTGTGGGAAAAAGAGTAAAAAACAAGTACATGGTAGATTGAAAATCTACTTAGCATAGGATTTGAAGAGATAAGTTCGGATGGCACAAAAAATTGAGCCATCTCAATTTCAAAACAATAAATAAGCTACCAATGCAAAGTTTTGTTGAAGGTCTACCGAACATAAGCTATCACAAACAAGTGTTGTGAGCTGCGTGTCAGAAGCGAAAGCATATCAGATCCTCCTTCAAAGCTAAACTGCATCCATCATCCACCATACCTCTAAGTCTCATTCACATGGATCAGGCCCGTTCCTATCACTTTATTGGTCCGGGGCATGTAAAAAAATAGGCCCTATATGAACTCAACATATATTTTTATACCTAAAATTTAAATTATATTTAAAAAAAATACTATTGCATGCCATATAACTTAGAAATAAGCTAAATTCACAAGTTTTTAACAAATTTACGTACACAATAATAATCATGAAAAAAATTTATTAATGATTTCCTAAACGCAAAATAATCAATAAAGGTATCAGTGTCTTTATAAATAAATAATTATAGTTTATAAAAATGATAAAAAAAAATATAAAATCAAATAAACTTAAAAGCAATAATATTGTTATCAAATAAAATACCGTTCTAGAAAGAAGGAACATAACCACTAAAGAAGCTGTTAGGACCACGCTTACAGAAGTATCATTACCTAAATGCTCTTGGGTAGATGCTACAAACACGGCTTTCTGCACACAAAGTAGATGCATGATTCTCAAGTTGCATGAAAAGACACCTTACGAGTTGTGGAATAGAAGAAAACCAAATGTTTCTTACTTCCATATCTTTGTGTGCAAATGCTTCATTCATCACAATGACAATCATCAATTAAGAACCTTTGATGATTATAATAATAGATGAATGATAAGCGCAAAAAATAGCCGATTTAGGGGTCGGTTTAAGGACTTTAATGCACTGTTTCTACACACATTTGTAATTACTTCATGCACAATAGGCTCAGATGTGATCATTCTTGCAAACCTCACTATGTGTTGTGTTTCGAAGCCATTCACGCAAGACAAAATAGGACCCGAGGCTAAAGGAAGGAACAAACGAAGAAACGAAGCGGGCACAAGAGGGTCCACGCCTTTCCCACGCGTGGGGCTGGCGTGGAACAATTCCAGTATGGTTCCACGCGTGGAGCTGGCGTAGACAGGGTCATTAAGGGCAAATTCGGGATTTGGCTTGAGAGGGGCTATTTAATTCAGTCCTCAGCATTTTTGAAGGGAATCCCAATTTAGTTTTAGATCTTATTTTCAATTTATCTCCCCTTTGGGGGAAACTCCCCAAATTTCCTTAGTTCTAGATTTCTTAGTTAGGGGTTAGATCTAGCTAGATTGGAGCAATGGAAGAGAAGATGTAATAGAGCTTAAGCATTGGATTGGTATCTCTACTCTACTCTTGTTTTTGTAATTTCATTGCAATTCCCATTTGCTTTCCTTGTTATTATCTTGTGTTTTGATTCTTTTGATTTGAATGATGATTGCATAGATTAGTTTAGGGGATTGGTTGCCCCAACCTAGGTACTGTGGTTGATTTGTTGAAATGCTTCCATTTGATTGTAGACATGATGAATTAGGGTTATATGACTTTTGTGGTTGATGCTTGTCTTGATTTGCTTCTATTTCCGGTCGGGATAGATAGTAGAGTGAGGGGAAGTGTGGATTGTGCGATAGCGGATCCACACGAGTCCTAATCGACCACATCCCCGCACTTAATCTGAGAGGATGAGGCCCGGGAGGAGTGGTAGACCAAGTGTTTGATAAAATGTCCCAACCGAATGAGGAATTGGGAGTCCGGAGTGTGACACCACCTGGTGATAGTGTCGTGGGCTCCCTCGTTTGAACCTGAGTCGCGTTGTCTAGAATCCCCGTAGTAGGATCAACCGCAAGAGCTAGTTAAGACATCCAATCCCCATTCCTTTCCATTGTTTACCTTAGTTTACCTTTGCTTCTCGTTGTCATTATGATTGTTTTATTTTCTAGCAATTCATGCAACTCTTGTCTCTTAACCTCCTAAATGCCAACATGTAATTCGTCTCCAATTTGTCATCCTTGAGAACACGACACTCGGGGAACTTTTTCTCCGTTTTACCACCTTCCATCCACCACTACTAAAACTACTCTTTCAATGAATGTATCTTCTTGGGATACTCATTAGTAAGCAAAGCCTTTAAAATTGTTAACAAAAGAACTATGATGGGATAAGAGTCTATCCACCTCAAATTTGGTAGATGCCACAAAAAGATCAACAAAAGAATTCTCAAATAAACAACATCTGTAGCACAAGATGTCCTGCTAGATGAACATTCAAAGTAAGTAGCGGGAGGTGATGTAGATCTCCCAACGAAAGAGAATGCAAATGTAGCAGTAGACCCTGTTGTTTTAGCAGCCCCAATGGATAAGTCAACTTAATCAACAACCAATAAAGATTTCTCTATTAAAGTACCAATGGAAGTTAATCGTCCAACGATAGAGGAGTAGAAGTCAATATATAGAGCTGAGGTTGTGGTGCAAATAAATGATCTTATTTTTTTTTTTTTGAACAAAACCTCAAACTTTCATTAATATATAGCAAGAGTATCAGAAATACAACGAGGAATAGCGTCAAAAAACTCAACAAGAGCGAAATCCCTATTACATAACGCTTTACGCGCAAGCACATGGGCTGTCTCGTTGGCACTCCGCCTAACAAAATTAATAGAACTACCCTCGATATTTCCAAGTAAACGACGAATATCATCAATAATTGCCCCAAAAGGCGTAATATTTAAACCCTTCCGCACCGCATTTGTTACCAATTGAGCATCAGTTTCCAACACAATCCAAGACCAACCAAGTGTCTTAATCCAGCTCAACGCCTCCCTAGCCCCCATCGCCTCCGCCTCACGAACTGAGTAAACACCCGGTAGTTTCCTCATACCCACCCCAACCACCAAAGCCTCCGCATCTCGCACCACCCAACCAAACCCCATTTGACCCCGACCCTCATCCAAAGCCACATCAATATTTACCTTTAATTGAAGGCCGAGAGGTGGGATCCAGCGTTCAACATGATCTACACCGTCACCTCCCAGCCGTGGCAATTCCTCCTTACGCCTAGCCTCCCTCCAGTTTGCAAGATATGATTTCGCCCTCACAACCAGCGACCTATGCTCCACATTTTGCATGTTCCATACCTTCGCATTTCGCCCTTCCCATAATGCCCAACAAATGACCACCACCGTCTCCAACACCGGCTTCGGTAATACCTCCCACATCTCCCCGACCCAATCGTCAATTGACTCCACTTCCCCTAACCGCCACCCCCTATCCACCTCTCTCCAGCATTCCCTCGAGAATGGGCAATTTGCAAACAAATGGACTATTGTTTCGGGCTCAACACCACAAAACACACAAGTAGGATCGCACCTCACCTGTTTAACAGATAATGCAACCTTAGTCGGTAAACGTTTTGTACACATAGCCCAAAAAAAACATTTAACCTTCGGTGGAATATCAAGCCCCCAAACTCCTGCCCACACTCTCACCCCCGCCTCATCCCTACACCCCGTCACGCTCCTATACCTACTCCTTACCGAATACACCCCATTACTCTCCCCAACCCAATACGGAGTATCATCACTATTCAAATGGGATAAAGGTACACTCAATAAATGATCTTATAAACACCTCTACTGAACCTATCGGATTCCATGAGAAATAACCATCCCATCCACCCACAAGTCAATCACAAGCACAACCGACTGACAAGTTGATTTTAGCGGTGGATGGAAAGAAAGGTGGGAACGAAGATTCTCGGGGATATCGTTCTCACAAGGATGACAACTTGGAGCTAAGTAGAGTGCAAGGCAATCATAAGGGATGCACTAGTAAGAGTTAACTAGGAGAAAGAATAACATTGAAGGTGTAGAATGTAAAGGCAACAAGCATTAAAGTAAGAAGCAACAAGTAAGCAATTAAAACAGGAAATTGGATGGGAACCTCAGCCTTATGCATTCTATGTATAAGATAGATTCGACGAGGTGTATGAATGACTACTTTGGGAGAACTAACAACTAATGCTAAGAATTAAAGCATGTGCTCCATCTCAACTAAAAGCCTAAGCTGATAGTTGGACTGCACATATTATATTTATGCTCAGACTCCCCCTTAACGTGTGCGGTGGATTTCCGACCGCAATACGTGGAAGTCTCTTTTTGAGGGTGACGCGGAGATTCGAACCCATGATCTTTTGCATGGCTCTGATACCAAATTAAAGCATGTGCTCCATCTCAACTAAAAGCCTAAGCTGATAGTTGGACTGCACATATTATATTTATGCTCACACTAAGTTATTAAAGATTTAGCTCTCTTAGACACCTTCAAGTGTCTATGACATTCATCAAACACATAGCATACGCTCTATTTCCGGGCTTGGCCCTTCGGATCAAAGGCGGGAAAAACAAGTGAACAAGACTACATGAGACCTCAATCTCTTGCAAGCCTCATTCTCTCAAACACCAAACCTATTGTGGCAAAAAATAGAGTTAGGAACAATCAAGGTTCACTCACAACAAAGATGTGTATTACATACACCAAATCTCATCATCAAACAATTAAAGAACTAGAATGCATAATCAAGAGAGATTCCTAACCAATATATTCCTAGAAGATCTAGCCACACATCATCATCATGGATTGAAGAAAACAATTAATTGAAATCAAGATGAAAATTAAAGTGCAAAAAGTAAAGATGATATACCAATTCAATCCAAGAGTGATCCAATCTACAAATTGAGGAAAGATTGCTCCAAGATATTTAACCTAGAGCTTTGTCTTAGTAGAATTGAAGTACAAAATGTTTCTAGATGATGCCCAAGATCTGGAAAAAAAACAAACTAAAACCTAACTATGGAATCTGAAATTGATCAAAGTATCTAAGCTCTCTTAAACTATGCCCTAAAATATCGCCAAACAACAATTTAAACTCTATGAACTGGAGTGTGTACGATCTCACGTATGTGCGTACATGGGCTCTTACACACTCCCCTTTTGCTAGGTTGCTCTCACAATCATGATCTGATCCTCACCTTTCAGCCACACTTGATGTACGAGCTCATGTATGAGCGTTCATGCCCTCGTACACAGCTCAACTTTTCATGCTTTGTCTCATTTACCGTTCTCTTTGCATCCAAATCACTCAAATGCCTTGCAAGTGTTCCAATGTTAGTGCACACATGAAAATATGACAATTAAGCACACAATTAAATTTGCATTTACCTCTGTTGTTGTTCGTTGATTGACTCTTGATTTTGATTTATTGTTGCTATTCTCTCTGGATTTTGGCTTTGATTTTGAACAATATCTGCAAACGATCGCGTTAGAGTTGCCGGTAGAACCGTCAAAACGGGCTTAGCCCGCCGGCCCGCCCCCTACTTAGGTAGGGGGCAGGTTTCGAAAATACAAGCCTGCGGTTGCGGTGGCACCGCCTGCTCAACCAGTTTAGCCACCACGTATCTCTAATGGAATTTGCATATTTTTATGAAAATGTATTTATGAATTTTTGAACGTGTATGAAGAATACAAAATGAGTTTATGAATTTTGGGTAAAAATTGGAGTTTTACGAGTATACCCGTGCGTTAATTGGGGAGTTAAAGTAAAATGTAACTGAGAACTACTTTAGGAAAGGTTTTAGTAGTTAAGGGATTAATCGAGCAAAAAATTAAAAAGGGGACTTTTATAAGCAAATCGCAATAATCAAGGGACTCCCGCTAGTATAAACTCAAAATTTAAAACTTAAGGTAAAATTTATTGTTACTAATAATATATATTTTAATACTTATAAGTTATAATTAATATTGTAATACTTGTTAGAGTCTTTAGGATAGTGTGTGGCTGATATTGTTTAGACTGAACTACTCCCTATTATGTTGGGGTAAGTTCAGACTCCTACGTCAATTGTATTATTTATAATCTGTCGTTCAATTGAATCAATACACAACAAATCACTTTCA
>CM008333.1:6500869-6511594 GCA_002525835.2 Ipomoea batatas | reverse complement strand
TAGCCACAAAGCATTGGCGAGGCAATTTTCAGCCCAAACTTGCAGAAGCTATTGGTGTTCGCGAAGCGTTGAAATGGCTAAAGGACATGCAGTATGATAACATCCAGGTGGAAACAGATGCACTCCTAGTTATCAAAGGACTAAACAATGCAACAACATACTCTTCTTTTGATTTAGTTCTTGAAGACATCCGTTTAATTCCTAATGATTTTCATAATATTAGCTTTGCTTTTGTAAAACGATCCGCGAATTCGGCAGCCCATGTACTTGCTCGGGAAGCCGTTTTCAATGCCGATTGTAGAGACTGGCTTTCATCGCCTCCGTCTTTCCTTTATGATGTACTTGTTTCGGATTCTAGTTAAATGAAATGTTGTTTTCTTTCAAAAAAAAAAAAAAAAAAAAGAAATTTTGGGAGTTAATGTGTCAAATTATATCTTATTTTAGTGCAAGGTAAGAATTGAACACTCGTGAGTAGTAAATGAGCCTATTTGACCATTCTACCTTTTTTATTATTATTCTATGGACTCGAGTTCACCTTGCAAGGGTGGACCCGAGTTTTGAATGTTAACAATTTACCTTTTAAAAATTCACAATTTGTATACTATGAACACAATGTGAATGTTCAAAATTACATACTAAATGTTCACAATTTACCTTTTAAAATTTCATAATTTGTATATTACGAACACACAATGTTAACATACACAATTTTTGACTTAGAAACACAATTTATATTCTAAAAATTCATAATTCCAACCAAGAGTGACAATGGATCACTGATATAAAGTTAATTTTTAGTATATTTAATGTTCATTTTTAAAAGTTCATTTATAGCATACTGAATGTTTATTATTTGGTATACTATAAATCTATAAATAAACCTTTAGTACATTAATAATGAACTTTCAGTATATTAAAAAATGAATATTTATTAATAGTTCACATTACACTATCGACAATGGTCCATAGTATAATCACAAATTATACTGTGGACCATGGTCTAAAACGGTGCCGTTTCTTTTAATGAAAAGAAATGACATTCGTCCATACCGTTAGGAGTTAAGTATCTCTATATTACTGTAACATATTCAGTTTCATTTTATATACACTGCAATTTTCTTTCAACACAACTACAGTTTCTTTTCGATATAACTACAGTTTCATTCGACATTATACACTCAAATATGTGAAATTATTATTCAGTTTCATTTTATATACACTGCGATTTCCTTTCAATACAACTACAATTTCTTTTCGATATAACTACAGTTTCATTCGACATTATACACTCAAATATGTGAAATTGGTATTCAGTTTCATTTTATATACACGGTAGTTTCCTTTCAACACAACTAAAGTATCATTTCGATATAACTACAGTTTCATTGGATAATATACATTGGAAAATATACACTCAAATATGTGAAACTGTTATTCAATTTCATTTTATATACATTGCAGTTTCCTTTCAACACAATTACAATTTCATTTTGATATAACTACAGTTTCATTTGATAATATAAAAATAAATGTGGGGCAATGTCATTTGAGATAAACTGTAATTTCATTTACGGAACTCAATTAACATGTAACGGCAACCGTTTATTTACTTAAAGAAATGGTGTCGTTTTTGGACCATGGTCCACGATATAACAACTGTAGTATAATTTGTTGAATTATGCTTCACTTAGTCACTCATTATTAACTCAATAGTCAATAATTGTTTGGATAATTGATGGTCGGGCAATTTAAATTTGAACTTAATTAACTCAATAATTGTTTGGACCAGTTAATCTAAAATAAATTACTTTAATTAAGAAATCAAACTAATCAAATATTATTTGATAATTTTAATTAGCCCAAGCAAATAAAATATTAGTCTAATTAAAATAAGTAATTCAAGATTTAATTTTAAAATGAGGTCCAATAATAATAATAATAAATTATCAACTCATTTATCATTTTTAAGTTTTCATCTTCTACAAGCATTAAGCAATCGTTATATCGTGCACCCTGGTCCAAAATGACGTCGTTTCGATGTTAGTTGACGTGGACGCGAATGACTTCAGGGAATTCATTATCTATAATACACATAATCATTATCTAGAATACACAGAACGTTTGCCTATAATACACATAATGTTTGCCCAGAATACACAGAATATTGATACAAAATACACAGAACTCATCCTCCTAACATTCGAATGCACAAACACATCACAACCTGTGTTAATAACATGAATACACAAAATACACAGAACTCATCATCCTAAACATTCGAATGCACAAACACATCACAACATGTGTTACTAACATGAATACACAGAACGGTTGCCTAGAATACACAGAATGATTGTTTGGAATACAGATAACGATTATCTAGAATACACATAATATTAACATAAATACACATATCGGCCGAAACGGGAAACGTGATTTCCAAAAAAAGGGACGGTTAGTTTACAATGCTCAAAACGATGTCATTTACGTACGTGGTGCACATTGCTATGTGCACCATGGTGCACGTTGCTATGTGCACCGTGGTGCACGGTATAATTTGCCAGCATTAAGGCAAAAGGCTAAAGCGTAATATCATCACAGAATTAAATATTATATTTACAAAAATGGGCAACAAAATAGCCAAAAAAATGCAATTCATAGATTTATCTATTTGTTTGTTTACATTTGAAAGAACAAGAATTGAATCTAAAGCTGAGGTCTTTGAGGGTGCAGGAGCAGAATAGTTTAAGGAGAAGAGAACAAAATTCAAAGCAGATCAACAGACCAACAGAAAGTAGAGAGTTAGTAGCAGCAGTACCTGCAGATTGTTATAAAGGACTGCAGAGAGGGTTACTCCTCCTGAGGGAGAGGAAGGAGGAGAAGGTGAAACAATGGTGGAAGTATCGTTTTCCTTGGAGCAGATATACTTGCATCGACTAGGAGGAACGACTCTGTAAACGCCGCTACTTGCTAATATGTACATGTCCTTGTTGTTATCTTCTCCAAACGAGAAAATGTAGCCCAGAGCAGGAACCGAGCTTCTTGGAACTAAGGTACAGTTGATTGGAGAATCACGAGAACAGGCAAAAGGAATCTCGCTGGTGTTGAAGACTCCACTGCCCCGGGGATTTTCAGTGCCTGCCCATATACCACCTGCATAAAGATCTGCATACAGATACCTGCCAAATTTATTCACATGATTACGCTTTCACAGAATATGTTCTATTGGTAATCTGTAACGGATTGATTTTGATATGCTTACCTTCCATACATGCAAGGATCGGTTGTGGAACGATAGAAGTATCCACCAGTGATTGATGCAGAACCTTCATTGTTATGTACTTCAGAGTGATTGTATCCCATTACTGGAAACAGTGGATTTATAGACTTGGCAGATGTATTTCCTCCAGGTGACTTTGGAGGAGTGTATGGATACTGGCCCTCGTAAACACGCCACCCATAATTCCCACCCTTCGTGATGATATTTACCTCTTCATATCGATCCTATAGGATAACCATAAGGGTAAGAGTTCAAATTAATCATATGACACCGGGCCAGGGAAAAAAGTTATGCTTCAGTAAAAACTTGAAAGAAGTTAAGTAATGCAACAATATGACATTTTTTTTGGAGTTCAAGATTATGTGTCTGAAAGTTTGGTAAAATACCTGCCCAACATCTGCACACATGAAGTAGGATGGCCTTGAAGAATCAAAACTACACCGCCAAGGATTTCGTAGTCCTAGGGCCCATATTTCTGGCTGCAGTTCTTTGTCTTCAGCATAAGGATTATCCTTGGGGATAGAATAATTTCCCCATAGACCAAGTTTCATGACTTCTGTTGCACCTGGAAAAAGGAGAGATTTGAATTTCTGTTTATACCTATCAGTAGTTTACAGTAAATTGGAACAGAAGTAAAAAAGTTTGCCCTCATTCTTTTTTGTCTGATTGTTCAAGCGAAGAAATTATGAAAAAGGTTAGGAGGCTGCAAGTCAATCCAGAAACCCCTGATATTTTGGCAGTACACTTGTTCGTTGTACAAAGTTCAGCCTGGCAGCCTAGTATATCATTAAGCAAACATCCACATTATCTTGATACCTATATAAATGCAAGAATAACAAAGCACTTTGGAGCAATCCATACTTCTTTTTTTTTGGTTTTCAGGTAAAGATCAAGTGCCCGGTAGTTATTTATCTGGATAATCAACTAGAGACCAGAACTCTGTATTCTTATATTTAATGTGTATAATGTTTGAGATGATGGTGTCCTGGTGAGTAGAGAGATCATGAAGATAATAATTGTTAAGAGTCTCACATTGATAAAATAAGAGAGAACATATGAGTTTATAAGGCCATGAATTAGACTAACTAATTGGTTGGATTCAATCTTTTAGTGTGGTTTGGTCCATGTGCATTGGTCCGATGGAGTAATGAATTTGGATAAGATAAATTGAATGACAACTTACTTGGTATAGTATCAATATCAAGCCTGATAATCTTTCCCAGCAATGTATTTTTGTTTTGGGCAAAGTTGTATGGATCCCCCAAGCCTCCACCATCCCCCATACTGAAGTACAAATATCCATCTGTAGGTCCAAAAAGAATCTGGCCTCCATGATGAGACAAAAATGGAAGGCCCATTGTAAATATCCTTCTCACTTCTTTGGCATTGGCAATTTTTGCCTGAAAGAAAATGCAAAAGGCATTTAGGATGACACACAGAAATTGGGAGGGAGCAAAAACTACTATCTAAAGTGGCGATGAACACCTGTGAAGGTTGCGATGACGTCCCATTAACTGTAAATTCAGCTATTACAGCTTGGTACTGGCATGGTTGGGCACCGCTATCTGGGGGAAGTTTTGAAGGGTCACAGTTTACGTCTGAGTTACAAGCACATCTTCCTCCACATCCAGGCGACTGTTGCTTATCACAGTTGAATGAAACAAAGAACCGTCCATTTTTGGAGAATTTGGGATGAAACGCGATGCCCATCATTCCTAATTCAGAATTGAAGTAAACTTGGTCACTTATATCCAGAAAAGGACTCGCTTCATCAAGCTCCAATAAGTCTCCTGAATCGACTTTGGGAATGGTAGCTAACCAAATTTTTCCTTGCTGGCTAGCAAAAAAGGCACGATTCGAGCCATCAGGGTGAGCAGCCATATCAAGGTAAGACCCATTTGCTATTCTCTCAAGGCACAGCCCACTTGGAGGACTTGGAGGCTCAGTGCTATTTAGAATGATTGATCCACCGTCAAAGCATAATGATTCATCAACAGAGGCTCCTCCAAACACATGGCAGAAATCGGTTTCTGACTTCCAGAAATCTCTTAGTTTTGTAAAATTAGATACTAGAGGTGATGGATTTCGACCCTTTAAGGAAGCAGCAAATGGTGAGTTCATTATAGAAACATTTCGACATGAACTCCATACTTTCGAACAAAAGTTGTTTGCATCTTGGCTAGTTTTATTTGAGGTTCCTGAAGATGAGGAATTGCAGAGAATAGGAACTTGTCGAGGAAAAGAACTAATTTTGTAAAGCTCTGCCGAAAATTTGTTGCATTCCTAAAAAAGGCAGAAGATAGATCAGTACACGCAGAACCAATTTCCATATAAACTGCATATTTTCATTCAATACAACTAAGCTGTGTTAAATCAAGTTTGATATTAATGAATTGTTCATTCAATATTAACAAGCAGACTGCAAAAAAGCATACCGAAAGTATATTTTTCTCCGCTTTGACGAGTCATATGTTCAATTTTCAAGTTTCTTGCTCTGTTGATATATGCTAATTATGTGTTCGCTATATGTGACAGTAAGAATAGCAACCACAAACACAAAACAAAAACAAAGAAAGGAGACATGAACAAGCAGGAGCACCAGTAAAACAAATGCCAAAACCCAATCCATTTGCATTAATAACAAGATTTCGTTGCCAGAAGAGAACATGTGAATTGATTTTTCCTACTTTCCGAATTCTTCTATAGTTAACTAAGAAGAATTGACTAAGCTAAGTGTTGGTTAACTCTACATTTCTCATTGGTAGAGTTGACTAAACTAAGAAAAGTTCTGCTTTAAATAATTGGATACAATTACAATGACTAAAATTCAGGCCATGATAGCAGACTTTCAACAGGCATCCATAAATGCATATAGTTTATAAACTCAATTCATACCGTGCATAGAATAGATTTAAAAATAGCAGCACAGGCAGAATCTGAGATGTTCATTGCCCGAAACTGCTTGTGGAGGCGCGAGTCATCAGCAGAGGTGCAGCATGAAGGTCCACTATAAGTGCAGAACTCCAGAGGGGAGTTTTGGGCAAATGGAGGCCCTACAACACATCAAACATTGAGATTATAATGCAGGGAGATGAAGATGCAAACACAATATCTATCATTCCTCAGTGTGAAGTTCACAAAATGTTAATAAAACAGTGGAACACTCACTTGAATTTGTGCATAAAGGAAATGGAGCAGCAGGGCGAAGAAGCTGCAGTGAGTTCAGAAGAAGTATGAAGAGAATACCTCTCATAACTGCTCAACTATGAAAGAAAAGATTACATGCAGATCATATTCTTCCTTCTGTTCCGCATATTGTCAAACACCTTGCAAACAACTTTCGTCTTGGTCCTATCATCTCCCCAATCTCTACGTGAACTCAAACACTTCCCAATAAGGACTTTTTCTTTCTTCTTCTTCTTCTTCTTCTTCTTTGTTTTTTCCCCTTTATTTTTTTCTGTCATTATCAGCCTATCAGAGTATCAGTTGTATGATATAATACACAGATTTAACTCACTGATTCAATAGGCAGTATTTTAAAAAGAGACTAAGGTTTGAAACTCGGCCACATTAGTGTAGAGATTATGCTCAAAGTGGACAGATCCCTTTTACACGTTGACATTTGATATGTCTGTTGAGCTATTAAGTTACTGTGATGGTCTGGAGCGTGAGATCCTTAGAGTTGGGATTCAATCTTTTAAAAAAAAGTAACGCTTGTGTAAGATCTCACCAGTCTCAATTCGTGAGACAGGTTGGATATTTTATTAATGAATCAATTTTTAGATTAATAAATTATGTATGACTATAGATTATAGATTTACAGGTGACATCTGAGAATTTTATTTTGTCAAATTGGGGTCGGGAGTTGAGACATCAAGTGGGCAGTGTACATAAATAGTTGACTATAGAATTCACATATTTAAATTTGGAATAAAAAAATATTTTGGTTGTTGGGAAGAAGAATAAAAGCGTAGAAATTCTAAATCAAAATCCTAGTAAAGCATGACATGTGAGTGGAACCCACTAGAAACTGACAAACTATTACTCTAATCAGGCTGTCAAAGTAAATCATTAATTTCATTTTAGAATTTATTAGGAAACCAAGAAAATAACTTTAAAAAATATTTGTTAGAAAATATTTTTATTTCTTGTTTTCATTTATCGTGTTCGATTGCATTCATTTTATGAAAAATAAAATGAATTTTATAATTAAAATTTTAATTGTTAACTAAAAAAGATTTAACAGTAACTATATTTTACCCAGTTGTTTTTCTTCCAAATAACAAACAAAATATTAGAAAAAAAAAAAAAAAAAAAAAAAAAAAAAAAAAAAAAGAAGAAGAAGAAGAAGAAGAAGAAGGAAACCAGTACAACGGAAACTGGCGCATTGGCACATAAGCACATTGGCATAATGAACAGTGACCTTAATACTTTTATTTAATAATACATGGACTAAATTGACCAATTTAATAGTACAAGACTAAATTGAACATCTCACAATAATATACTCCGTACTACGTAGGAACTAACTGAATGCTTAAACCGCTAAGTAAATATAGAGGAAAAGAAAAAACTTCTAACCCCATCCAGTCTAGAGAAACTGGCAACCTGATACATAATAATCACCTATATAATACACAATAATCCTTTACAAGAGTAAAAGCCTTGCACAATGAAGGAATGTCACCCTCATCACTGCGATTAAGGCCAAGCCAAAGCAGCTATATGTGCTTTAGGCACACAGGGCAAAGTTGCATTTCTCGGTCCCAAAAAACCCGAATGTGCTCATGAATGAATGTACGGTCAGCCCAGAATGTTTTCTCTCCAATCCGATGATCTACAAAGTTTGTTAAAGCAGTACGTCGCCATTAGGTAAGCGGAATAACAATAACAAGATACAGATGGCATAATCATCAAATTTCTCAATATAGGTAAGCGGAATCACAAGCTACACAGGTAGTGTTTATAATCAACAAGTTACTCACGATATGTAAAGCAAGTGAGAAATATGGCACTAACCGAACCAAATATGAGTCTTTTGTCAGTTGGGATGTGCCAGTCTTGTAACATTTCTATAGAAGTTCCTAGTCCGGAAGAACAAGGCCAAGGCAACAAGAGCGCCCGAGAAAGTGGTGGCTGCCATAATGAAAGAGGACAACATGAAGCAATGTGTCCCAGTGCAGATGTTCAGTTCACCCCCCGATGCTGCTTCTTTGTCATAGAAATATCCAACCACTCTCACGGAAAGAATATAAGTTGCAATAGGGACTGCTATTGTTATTGTATTGAATATTGTTCCCATATGTACTACACCAAATATTTCAGAAACGATTGTTGGCATTAGTGACCATTGTGATCCATAACAAATACCCACCAAAATGGAGCCAGCGTATAGACCACCAGGCAGACCTAAAGCAATCACAATATAGCCAATGCTCATAAGAGCAAGAGTAATGGCGATAAATAATGGTCTTGACCATCCAAGTACATAGTGGAAATAATCTGAAACATAACCAGCTCCGAAACGGCCTAGAAAATTCCAGATACTCCATAAGGATACCAAAGTATCTATCTCTAAGCTTCCATAACCAAGAGACTCTCCAATTTGGCTCATGTTATTCACTGTCGTCAGTCCTGAGCCCATACCACAGGCAGTGGTGAAAAACAAAAACCAGAAACTACTTGTGCACATTGCCTGAAAAGGATTCAGGTTCTCTCCAGATTCTGGGGTCTTCCTCTCATCTGTACCTCCTGCTTGATCAGAACTCTCAGGCAACTGATGGTACTCAGTAGGATCTTGTCCAATGTTGACAGTGTGAACATGGGATCTGTTTTGCTCATCCATAACTGGGTTTTGTTCGAGTAGGAATTTTATAATTCTATAAGATTTCTCCTTGTAGGCTCCAATTGCAACAAATATAGGAGAAAGTAGCAACAAAATGAGCACCACAAATGTAGCGATTCGTGCTGATAGATCAAAAGAGAATATGCTTTCAACAATTATAACAGTTGCAAGATAAGCAGCTAGGATCAGAGCAACAAAAGAGAAACCATTCAGATGCTTCTTCTCATCCTCTTCAGTTGTTTCACAGATCCTAACGAGCCACATGAATAGCAAAGAACTGCTAGATGGCAAAATCGCCAACAACAGAAGATATGAAGTAGGCTTGTTCTTAAGCATTGTCCGATATACTTGGATTAATATTGCTCCACTCAACCCAAGGAAACCCTAAAGTAGCAGAGAGTAAAAAAAAGGAAGAGAAAAAAATAGGATATTGAATTTCAAGGCTCAAGCTAAAATATGTCACAAAAAGAACTGTATTCATTTTATGCACTAAAATTTAGGATTTAAATTGTTAAACAATGAAATACCTAGCAAACTAAGTAGTATTCGTATATATTGTGTGTTTATATGTACAGGAGAGTAGAGCTATTTATACAAGTGTAGAACTAACCCTAGCCACAGATTCCTAACACTAAAACCTAGGACTAAGAATAGATTTCTCAACTAACACCCTATATCTCTAACACCCCCCCTCAAGTTGGAGCATAGATTTCAATCATGCCCAACTTGTTACATATGTATCACATGAACCATAAGACTCCACATCTAGAACCATAAGTCTTGAACCTTCGAACCATGCTGTGCCAAGTCAATCCACAATGCACCTTGTCGCACCAACAAAGCTTCTACAAAGCTACAAACCAGACCAAACACAGTGCACATGCCTCTCACTCCACAAACCCTTATCACCGCTGCCTAACACCAGTATTTTCCCGTTTTCTTGTTGCGTGCACACAAACTGGTTCCTCCTGAACAATACTTCTTCAGCCGTTGGCCTTCCACAATAGCCGCGACATATGCCAGGTCCACACCACCCCTGACACTTGTGTTGCCCATCACCGCAACACCCCTGTACAAGGACTGCCTCCAACTCTCACACCTTGGCACTGCTCCAAATATGATACTAACCTCATATTAAATTAACTTAAACAAGCGACAAAAAACACGATAAGCCAAACATAAATGCACAAGACTTATTAATATGATAAACCAAACAACTCAAAACAAAAACCTACTGCCTAATTATTCCCCTTATCAACTTTATCAGCTTCACAATCCAACACAAACCGATTCACCCTCGCTGCCTGCAACTCCGTCTCCAGAACAACGCTGCCGAAGTTTGATCCAACCTAGGCCGTCACACACTGTCCATCATCAACTGCCAGTCACCACCAATTCCACACCGCCGGCCATAACTCAGCTCGTCGAAGGTGAAAGAGAGACGAAGCTTCAAGAAGCTGATGACAACGCGCACTAATGACACCACGAGGTAATGGGCTCATCAGGACGAGTTGGAGAAGACAATTTTATTCCGGAAAGGTCATCGAAAAAGCTTCACGTGCCTCCACGCCCGTGCGCGTGGTCACCGGAGCTCCAGTCA
>CM008333.1:6483751-6499050 GCA_002525835.2 Ipomoea batatas | reverse complement strand
ATTACCTCGTGGTGTCATTAGTGCGCGTTGTCATCAGCTTCTTGAAGCTTCGTCTTTCTTTCACCTTCGACGAGCTGAGTTATGGCCGGCGGTGTGGAATTGGTGGTGACTAGCAGTTGATGATGGACAGTGTGTGACGGCCTAGGTTGGATCAAACTTCGGCAGCGTTGTTCTGGAGACGGAGTTGCAGGCAGCGAGGGTGAATCGGTTTGTGTTGGATTGTGAAGCTGATAAAGTTGATAAGGGGAATAATTAGGATGTGAATAGGCAATTAGGCATGATGTGTGTTGGAAATAGGCAGCCATATTTACTCTACTCTAGGAAGTTGTAGCAGCTATATTTACTCTACTTTAGGGAGTTGTAACAGCCCCAATTTTGGACAGTAACACATCATCCTCACTGAGTACTGGCATCTTAGGGCTTTTGTATCGATTGGAGTTAGTAACCAAAATTGTCCCTCAGCTATGTCATAATTCACAAAGTAGTCCAAAAGTATCAATTTTACCAAATTAAGTCCTCAACTATTCAATTCCTAATCAATAAGGTCCAACTATTCAATTCTTACTTAATAAGGTCCTCAACTATTCAATTCTTACTCAATAATGTACTCAATGGAGGACCTTATTGAGTAAGAATTGAATAGTTGAAGTTAATTGGTAAAATTGATAACCGAGGACTAATTTGTGAATTATGGCATAGTTGAGGGATGATTTTGGTTATTAACTCTATCTATTGTCATTAGTGCCCAGAGCCACCTCAAAATAAAAGAGTATCCTTTCTAGCCATCAACTCATCAAATTGAAATAGGGAAATCAGTAAGCATTTGCTAATACACTAATGCATAATTTCAGAAAAATCAGATCATCAGTACAGAACACTAATACTCCATAGTATTATTGTTAAGTAATATACCAGACTACTAGAGCAAAATCCCACTAAAAGCAAAAACCAGCAAGCCTTCATATAAAGTATAAACTACCAGTGCAGTGCAGATACTAGTTACATAATTTATACGTCCCAAAGCTATGATGCCATCAACAAACATTTTCGCTACATCAAATTTGTTAAACAATAATGCTAAGAATGTGATGTCTCAGAATTCAGATATCATCAGTCTAAACTAACACAGCACTTAAAGAATAAAGAATTGATTTTAACAATAACTAAACTTATAATAGACTTCCAATTGGAAGTATGAATCTTTGTTTTTAAGTTGTAGGTAGGTGATTGGGTGAGAATCAAACCTTCATAATACCGACCACAGTCCCTCTATGTCTGGGAAAATTATGAACCGCAGTAACAACATTAGCGGTGTTGAAGAAGGTGGTGGCCTGAGCGGCAAGGAGCATGTAGAGGCACATGAGAAGCACGTGGGGCCTGGGCAGCAAACCCACGACGGTCAACCACATGAGGAAGTAGCCGGCGAAGCATAGAAGCGCGCCGACCAAGAGCACCACGCAGGGGCCTCCACCGCAGGCGGCGGAGTAGAGGAGGCCGGAGAGTACGCCGACGTTGGCGCCGAAGTCTTTGAAAACGGAAACGGTGTCGAGGGTTGACTGATCATAGGCTTGGGATGATTTCAAGACGGAGGAGTAGATGGCGAAGGTGTAGAGAGAGCCGCTGGTGGATTGAATCCATATGCTGGCCACTGTAGCGACAAACTTGGTGCTGATTTTGGTTTTGAATCTCGGGTTGTAATCCGGGTCGAAATCCATTTCCTTCTTTTTCGTGATCAAATTAATCTTTTGATTGCATTAGATTAGCCCTTCGATTAGATTTTGGGTTTTATGGGAATGGGAAGAGAAGAAGCATGGTGCCAGGTGCCTTGTCTATGCGAGCTGTGACCTCTGTCAACTTATTTCACTATGTAGCTCCACATTTAGAGCTGTCAAAACGGGCTTAGCCCGCCGGGCTAACCCGTCCCGCCCCGCCCCGCCAAAAGGACGGGGCGGGCTCTAAAAATCAAAGCCCGTTTTATGGCGGGCTTTTTAGCCCGCCCCCGCCTAGCCTTCCCCACTCTTCCCAACCATTTTTCACCTCCCCTTACAATCCTTTAACAATTTCCCAATTCCATTTCCCTTAAATAATTTAATCCCTTCCCAATTCCCTTTACTACTTTTCCCGATTCCCCATCCCCTTTCCATTAATTATTTAATTTTTTCTCATTTCCCCACTTCCCTTTACCACTTCCCCACTTACCTTTCCCTTACAACTTTTATTATTTTAATCCTTAATTTCTCATTCCCAAACCACAAACTCATCTACTGACTACTCAAGTAGTCAAGTACTCATCTTCTTTTTCTTTTTTGAAGAAACTGACTAATCTTAATTCGCAAACTGCAAGTCATACCTAAATTGTTTGTGTTAAAATTTTATTTTTTATTAAAAAGTGCTAAAACTTTAATATATATATATATATATATATATATATATATATATATATACTTACATATATTTACTACAAATTTTTACTTTTAAAAAAAATTAAAAAATTAATTTTTTATTATGGCGGGCCCCCGTGGGTACCCGCGGGGGCCCGTGGGGGCAGGGCGGGCTGCCCTTTTTTAGGCCCGTTTTTAGGCGGGCTTTTTAGCCCGCCCCGCCGGCCCGTTTCGACAGCTCTATCCACATTCATAAATGATTCACCATCTTTCTATAATGTTTTTAATGCTGTGAAGTGAGATGCTTATTTCTCCCTCCTCCCTTTTACGTGTCGAGGTTTGACTGAATTTATTTTTAATCTATTTTTTCATAATATTTTTAATATTATTATACAAAATTTATATATTTAAAAACTATACTAAAAATACTATTAAACACAACAATTCAAATTTAAAAATAAGTAAAAGATACTAAAGAAAATGAACAAAGAAGAAAATGCTGATTTGACCAATGAATAGTACGTATGATAGATAAAATGTGACAGATAGAGTATATTATTATTATTATTTTATCAATCATTTTAGACAAAAACTTGTGTAAGATTGTCTCAAAGATTCTTATCTATGAGACGAATCTAGTTATGAAATGCAAAGGAGTTGCCAGTTAACGACCACCCTAATGTGCTTAATTAGTGTGTGAGAGACACATGCCCGTTGGGCAAACAAGTAAACTCCACAAAGTTGCCATCGAGACTTTAGTTTGTCACTTGACTTAAAAGTCATGATTGGAGACGATAATGTGTGTTCAAACTCCACTAAAAACATATATGAGAAAAATGACGTAAAGATACTATAAGGGTGTATTTGGTAACCTGTAAAATGACTTCCAAAAAATGTTTTTCGAGTTTACTGTGTTTGGCAACGTCCGGAAAATGTGGTCAATGGAAAATGTTTTCTTTTGACCAAGGAAAATCAGTTCATTTTTTTGGAAAATGACTTACGGAATTTTTTTTCCGTAAGTTATTTTTCGGAATCGCCAGAATAGCTGTTTCACATGTTTTCGATCAAAACCAAACCATATCACCCATGACCATGGACCAAGGAGGTGGAGAAACCGCCGAAAACCTTTGCTACATTTTAAATAAAACAATTACAATGTTTAATTATACAATTCTATCCATTTTTCAGAAAATGAACCAAACACACAAAGACAGTTTTCCATAATACATCCAAACACTGGAAATGAAACTGTTTTCCGGAAAATAACTCATTTTCCAGAAAACATTTTTCAGAAGTCATTTTCCTACTTTCCAAACAGACCCTAAGGTATGAATTGAATCCTTCATGCGCATATAAAGACTATGATCTGATAGGTAAACTGATTGCACGACTCACGATCTAGATCCGCAGAGGCTCTAAAGGCGATCTATGCGCTTAGAATAATTCTAGCGAAACTAAAATCACCTAATTTTTTTTATTTTTATTTAAAAAAAAAAAGCTCTACAAAGTTTATATATATAAGAGATCAAATGCGAAGGAGCTCTTAGGTAAAAAATAAAGTTAAATTTGAGATATTAGATAGCAATAACATTATGATAATTTTGTATAAGTTTATTTTTGGAAAAATTATAATTTATGCCCCTCCATAATATGCCAATTATCAATGTCACCCCTGAATTTTAGTGGTGTAAATATTGTCTCTTAATTTTAAAAAACGTTACATATATTATCCCTCCCGTGGTGTAAATATTGCCCCTCCTGTTAGTACGAGAGGGGCAATATATGTACCGTTTTTGAAAATTGAGGGGCAACATTTACACCACTAATAATTCAGGGGTGACATTGATAATTGACATATTATAGAGGGACAAAAATTACAATTTTCCTTTTATTTTTTGGGTGCATTATTTCTGATCTTCAAGTGCATATTTTTACTTCTTCAGGTGTATATTTACTTTATTAGTTTTTCAAAAGATGAGTACATTATTTTCCTTCTTCAAGTGCATATTTTTTCTTATTCAAGTATATATGTTAACCTCTTTGAGTGTATAATTTCTTTTCGAGTGCATATTTACTTTATTAGCTTCTCAAAAGAATATTTATGATGTATAACTGTAAATTTTGATGTGCATAACATTTTGTCAATTCAGTGTCGAATTATTTCATTAAGTATTAATAACAGTTGAATTTGACTATTATTAGTAATATAATTTAACCTTCAAACTTGCGATTTGAAGAATTCAACTTACATGAAGCAATTTTTTTTATAATTTTTCTTCATTTTGTACAATTGATATAGATTTTATACACACACTATAAGTACATAATTTAAATAAAGATCCACAATACATATAATAGACCCTAGTCACGATATACCAATTGCCAGTTCTCCTTTCATATGTTGTTCTAGTTGGAAAGAAAAATTGAAATATTTTTACGCCAAAATGCACCCAAACAAAATACTTCAATTGCACATATTTTTCTTGTTTAATAATTCAATAGGTCAAAAAAAATCCAATTCCCGTATTTTGCTTATTTAATAGATCAACTGCACATATTTCAAGTCTAGTGACCCAATTATACAAGAACGATATTTTAGTGACCTTGTTTTTTGTTTTGGTTTTTTTTTTTAAAGAAAAAACTTATAAATTTTGATAGCTTAGGCCAAGATTTGAAGATTGCAAATGCATCCTCTGAAAAAATAAAAAATAAAATAAAAATAAAAATAGGTTTAACAAACAAATCCAAGCAAAGCTAAAAGTTGTTGTTTGTTAAGACTGTTAGAGGAGATGTGGCCAAAAGATTTAGAACTCTTTTTTCTAGAATTTGTTAGCCAAAAGGAAGAGGCAGTTGAATATGAGTAAATTAAGTGAATAAGTTTAAGCAAAAAAACATAAAGAGGAGAAGAGATTAACATAACATATATTAGTTTCTTGCAGTTCAAGCTCACAAAACCATTCCCACTAATATAGCTTCTCTCTCCCCCTTCACTCCCTTTCTTTTTACTCAGTCTTTTCCCTCAGCAAAATCCGCAATTAATCAATCAGACTTGTACAGATCAACACACAAGAAAACAAACAAACACATACTCTTCACATCTCTTCTCTTCTCTTCCACCTTAATCATCATCCCCCCACCTTAATTCTCATCTCCAAATCTCCTAAATTTTTTATTTTTTATTTTGAAAAACACAACAAAATTTAATACAATACAAAACAATAACATCATCATCATCATCATCATCATCAATTCTTCATGCATTGAGATTTGAAGGTCTTACCTGTTTGTTGGTTTGATGCTTTGCAACGATGACTCGGAAGGGTGGCACCAGCCAGGCATGTGCCTCTTGCAAGTACCAGAGGAGGAGGTGCAAAGTTGACTGCCCTTTGGCACCCTATTTCCCAGCTGATCAACCTAACATGTTTCAAAATGCACACAGGCTGTTTGGGGTAAGCAATATAATCAAAATACTTAAGCAAATTGATCCTAGCCAGAGAGGCGTCGCCATGAAGTCTATAATTGACCAAGCTAACGCCCGTGCCAAATACCCAGTTTATGGATGTGTGGCCGAGATACAGCAGCTGATGCTCAAAATTCAGCTGGCCGAGGAGGAGCTCCAGGCTGTTCAGGCACAATTGGCATTCTACAGACAGCACAATCAGCAGCAGCAGCAGCAGGAGATCTCGTCCACTGATTCTGTTCTGCCTTTGCAATTGGGGACCTTGCCTNTAAATTTAAGATGGCCTAATCACACTATCACAGGCAGAATTAAATTTGTTAAGCTTGAGGAAAATTCCATCCTCACAATTTAACGCTTGTTGTGGTGTTGCTTTAATGCCAGACAATGTTTTATAGATTAAGATAACAGGCAGTCAATTTTAATGGAGGAAGCAATTAAAGCCAATAGAAAATAGGGACCAAAAGGGGAATTATTCCATAATGCAATGTTAATGAATACCTGCTCTTCTTCTTTCAGCATATGCTGACTCATGATGGTCCACAAAGTACCTATGCAAATTATAAGTTCTTTAAACAAATTGAGCAAATTTTCACTTTCCTTCTTCAGGAGATCCAAGTAATGGAAGATAGAAACAAACAGATCATCTATGCTTCTATGTTCGAGTGAATATGTACAAACCACATTCTTCACATGTGCATCTAGTGCAAGAAAGATGACCTGTCAAAAAAAAATTGAAATCAACATTTGAGACAAACATTGTTTGAATTGTTACTGATCTTTGTAAAAAAGAATCAAGGTTAAACCTAGATGAAACAATTATTATTGATATTGAAACATGTTAATATTAGGAAACCTTTATTGATATTAGGAGTTGGAGTGGGCTTAGTTTCCTATTCCTATTAGGATTGATTTAGTACATAGTTTAGTATATATAAACAATATATTATAATCTTTTATTATAATATATTCTTTCTATTCTCTTTTTCTTTGGTTTCTCACATATTTTGCTTCCGCCTAACTAGCGGGTGGTTGTTATTCTCCACCCGCCAAGCCTTTCAATTCCTCAATTTCAACTTGGTATCAGAGCCAACCCCATGCCAAAGGTCATGGGTTCGAATCTCTGCGTCACTCGAAAATAAATTGAAGACACATAATATATTAACTACAGGCACATAATATGTTAACACAACAAAATTTGATTTACTCATTTAATTTAGAATTTGTTCAATTAATTACAACTTTTTTTAATTTGACCATATGATTGTAATTTTTTTAAACATATTATTAGATTGTATTAGTAATAACTTATGTTTTACAAATGAGCTAAGGTTATATATTTATACACAATAATACATATTGTTGAACAATAGGAAGCCATAGTCCTATTCCTCGTACGAGTGACTTCAACACTTTGTTTCCTATTTCTAGTGGGAGTAAGCTTAACCCATTTCTATAAATATAGGATTCAATACACTTTGTTTCCTATTTCTAGTGGGAGTAAGCTTAACCCAGTGTTTCTATAAATATAGGATTCAATACACATAAATACAATATATTATTATTGATATATTCTTTCTTTCTTTGATTTCACACATTTTGCTTTGATATATTCGATCTTTCTTTGATTTCTCACATATTTTGCTTCTGCCTAACTAGTGGGTGGTGACTAGTTGCCACTCGCTAGACCTTTCAGTTCTTCAATTTCAACATGGTATCAGAGCTTATGTGTTCTATAACATTTTTGTTATCTTTCCAATTAGAAACAATCTGATAAGATTTTTTAAATCCCTTTTCACAATTTTTGTCTTTTTGGAGGCTTTTTGGTCTGTTGTCAAATTTCTTTCTTAAGGGTGTTCAATTTTTTGTATTGACATGTTTGTTTCCTTATGTCATATTTATTCTCCAAGGGCGTTTAATTTCGATATTACTACATTTTATTTCCAAATGCCGATTATTATTTCACAAGTTTCAAGAAAGGGGGAATGTTACTATCAACAACTAGTTTTAATTTATTCTTTTCACTGTTATGGGCTTTTCTTCATTGCTTTGGGCTATCTTCATTACTATGGGCTTCATTGTATCACTTTACTACTACTCCATTTTGCCTCTACCTCTCTTGATGAAGGCTTATTGGCGTGCGTCTTAGAGTGCTTGTGTTGCCAAGTTATTTTGAGGTTGTTCATATCCAGCTCTGTCCTTAACACTTTCATCTTCATTACCAAGGTTGTGTATAATGCATTGTAATTTTGACTTACGTGGACTGTTTGTCTTAATTCAAGCTTGGAACTTCTAGAATCTAGATGTTTCAATTTGAGAGTATTGAATAATAAAATAAACCTATAGTCCCATTCCTAGTAGGAGTGGTTTTGTGTTCCAATTTAGTGTTGTAAAAATTGGCCTAGGTGGCCGCCTAGGCGCCCTTAGGCCAAGGGGATTTGACCTCCCCAAGTTGCCATCGTCCACAGTGTTCAGTCGTCCACACACTCACACAGTCACCATCGCCACAACCACACTCCACAATGTCAACGTCGCATTTGCAACGTCCGCATGGAGCAGCCTATTTGATTTTAGTCGCCTGCGGCCCGCCTAGGCGGCACCTTGCGCCTTGGACAACACTATTCCTATTCCTGGTGAGAGTGGGTTATTAGGTTTAGCTTGATGTTTCTATAAATATATGATCTTTGTCTAGTTCAATGCATAGAAATACAATTATTAGAAAACGATAGACGGTTATGTCATTCTTTGTTTATACGCAGATGATATACTCATCGTTGTTCGAATGATCAAATATACCAAAATCATGTTAAATGCGAGATTTGACATGAAGGATATAGGTTCGGCTGATTTAATCCTCCGGATTAAAATCATTAGAAGACCTGATAGCCTTGTGTTAAGCCAAACTCATTATATTGAAAAAATCCATGTAAAATTTAACAAGGATAACGATCAATTGGCTAGGACACCGTTTGATACAAACATTCATCTAACCACGAACCATGGAGAGTGTATTTCTCAAGTAGAATATGCTCAGGTTATTGGTAGTTTGATGTATCTAATGAGCTGTAGTAGGTCAGATATTGCCTTTATGGTTAGTAAACTCAGTAGATTTACGAGTAACCCCGGTGATATGCACTAGAAGGCAATAATAAAGATTATGAGATACCTTAGGTATACTCGTGACCTTGGACTGCACTATACAAGATATCATGTTGTACTTGAAGGATATAGCGACGCTAATTGGATATATGATATTAAAGACTCTAAATCCACAAGTGGCTACGTGTTTACGTTAGCCAATGCAGCCATTGCATGGAAATCCTCAAAGGAAACTGTGATAGCCAGATCCACGATGGAATCTAAGCTAATAGCCTTAGACAAATGTTGTGAAGAGGCTGAATGGCTACACCATTTTCTCGAGAATATTCCTAGTTGGGAAAACCGATACCTCCAATATGTGTACATTGCGATAGTCAAGCCACAAATGGTAAAGTATGGAGTAATATGTATAATGGTAAATCTAGACATATACATCGTAAATATAATACCATTAAACAACTTCCCACAACTGGTGTTGTCTCGGTTGACTATGTGAAGTCAAAAGACAACGTAGTGGATCCGCTAACCAAAGGGTTGAGCAAAGAAGTTGTAGAGAAGTTGACACGAGGAATGGGTCTAAGCCCTTGGATGAGTTCTATAGTGGACACTCAACCTAGCTGCCAGCCTGCCACCTAGGTTCAATGAAACAACTAAATTATGGAACGAAGCATGTCACTGTGGGGGTTTCGGAATCCCTACCACTCCTCATTAGAATAGTGATTCCCGCACAAGGCTAGCATGTTGATGCTTTAATAATTCGAATGTCGGTTGACATGTGTGAGTATACGGGATACTCGAAAAAAAATCACCTATGTGAGAGAGAAGTGAGGTCGCTTCAAAGGATAATTGATTGGGCTCAATTCTTTAAGAACTCTTGCAAAACCATGAACGGCGACCCATGACCAAAACAGGCAGTCATAAGAACAGAACATGGTTGGGAGGTTTTTGTGTGAGATATATCATCATCTACACAAATGATAGTCGGTTCAAAGACATCGAGTTCTACCGAACAGCCAGTAGAGTAAATATATTTTCATAAGCGAAAGTTCAAAGGGTAACACATACCTAGTCTATGCAGGGATCGACCGTTGAAGACAGTTGTTCCGTTTTTAAAACACCCCAAAAATCAATTTTTCATTCATGTGGGTGATTGTTGAAAAAACAGCAAAAAATGGCATTGTAAGTGGTTATTTTGTGGTACAATTATATGTGGTGTTCACTTCTGATTTGGGTCGGGTCAAAGTAGATTTTGGATCTTCGTAGTGAGACGAAGAAATTGATATATTGTATGCTCAAAACGGATAATGGATGAATGAGAAATTGATTCTCAAAAGAGTCAAAGTAGACCCTTTTGAGTTGAAAAATGAAGGTGGAAAGACTTAAAGGTAGTCTTTGTCCCACATTGGAAAAGCAATAGAATTTGCACCACTATATATACAAGAGTTTTTTAAAGGTATGTTGAATTGTATAGCATAGAAGCTCTCTATTGCGCGGAACATGGGGTGCAAATCAAATTCCAAAATGAACTTGAACAGCAGAGCAAGTGACTTTTCGGCTGTGAGGTCAGTTCTAGTAACCTAATTATGCAAATTTAAGACACAAAAAATAATAAATAAATCTTACGTTTTTGCTCACAAAACTTTGATCAACTTCCTCCTCAAACCTCCTGTGTTCATCCCTTGTTCTAGTTCGTTGGGTTTAATTGTTATGGTTGAACAACAAATTTTAGACACAAAAAAAAATAAAAAATAAATATTACATTTTTGCTCTCAAAACTTTGCTCAACTTCCCCCTCAAACCTCCTGTGTTCATCCCTTGTTCTAGTTCGTTGGGTTTAATTGTTACATTTTATCCTGAAAAACCTAGGATACAATGCTCTTAGCACCTTTAGGAGATAGCAAATAAGATTTTAAGGAGAGAGTATTTCGCTCGACTGTACTAACACCCTAGATCTTTCGTTTCTTGTGCTTGCTATTTTACAAAAATATTATTTTCGTAGTAATATTTTGCAACAATTTCAACAACTCTTGTTTATAATATTGTCTTGTGTCATAAACATAAGAATTAGACACTTTGTCAAGGGCTCTAGTGGATTATTGTTTTATTATTTATTTAATTTAATTTATTTCTATGTCTCGCTTTCTTGCAATATTTTTGTGCTTAATTCCTTCTATTCTCTATCCATGGTTTTGCTTAGCTATCAAATTCATTGATTTGAGATATCAATACGTGATGGTAATTTTCAAAAACAAAACTCGGTTGAATTATCACATAGTCATTTAGGATAAAATATTCCTCTCTTCTAAGCACTAGTAAAAAACCACGATAGCCTATACCATTAATGTATAATCTAAAAGGATTTTTTTTATGACTAATTGGCATAAAAATATAGCATGGTAACATATTGAAACAATATTAAATACATGAAAACAGAGAATACAAAAGGACTTCTAATAGGCAGAAGTAGTTATCAAGAAACGAGTGTAGACGCTCTACATCCATCTCCTTATCAGTTTTCTAATTACTCTGCCTTCCTAATTTGGTTAGTTCCATAATTTTTTTTTAATTTTATTTTATTTAGTTTGCTAGGTTTTGTGTTTCCATTTATGTAATCTTTCCAAAGCTTCACATTCTCATTTGCTTAAATAAGTCATAAGCACTCTAATGATGATAGTTAGCAAATAAAAACAATCCTGTACTAGCCTCTTTATTACTGGTTGACCATGTCCTTAATTTTCACAACATTTGCTTGGAGCTCTGATTAGTAGAGCTTATTTTAGAATTGATAGCTATTTTAAGCTACGAACAAACTATATAAGCCTTTGGTAAAATATGGGGAACTTAAAATAATAGCGTTTCAAAATAAACTCCTTAACTTTTTTATCTTTATTAATTTACAAAAATAACACAATCTATCCGTCATTAATCAAAATCCTAATATCATAGTTTATCCTTTTATGTCTTTTTACATTTATTATCTAATTCAAAAAATAATTTTAACAAAGACTTTAATTTCAATTAGTTAGCTTATTAACTACTCAAGCTTCAGCTGGACTTGCCAAACAAAGCATGAGGGTGAGATTTAAGAAGGCGAAGGGTTTCGTTTCTGTTTTAGCTGTATTTATAAATTTTAATCAATAAATACATTGAACCAAATTAAAGAAAATTAAAATTAGCACAGATAGAATTTAATTTATGGAAAAGTAAGAAGCCAAACGGACCTCATCTTCTGCAGCACAATGGTATTTACAGACTAGTTTCAGGAACTGAAACCTCCTTCTAAGCTCGTCAACGAGGTCAAGGCCAAGGGAGCCATTCCCGGAGACGGCCTCCACCGCCAGGCGGCGGAGCTGAGCTAGCTCAGATCTCAGGACCTTATGAAAAACAGCGAGGAAAAGAATCGGGGAATCAGCGAGCTTGAGAGCAGCAAGTGAAGGAGACAGGGAATCCTCCTCCGTCTCGGGTTCTCCGCCGCCCATTTTCAGACGAAGCGCCTATCATCAACGGCGAGAGAGACCAAAGGGGAAGCTTCAGCATTGAAGGTGGAGGAGCATATATTGGGGGGAGGATCAGTCTTGTTTTTTTGTGCAGGAAGGCGTTGTTGGTGCCTCTCCCATGTCCAAATCGCAATTTAAAATTGGGGTTTTGGGTTTTTGCAGAATTGAGCTGATTAAAGATTTGTGGTGCCTCTGTGGCGGATTGAGACGTTATACCTAACTCTCATTGCCGCCTGTAGCATTTTTATTTCCTGGGAAGGGAGTGTGAGACCGTGCGCAAACCACACGCACGACGCTCCGTGGGTCCCATTGCCCCCTGCCACGTATGACTTCTTACCATCACCTGCAAAATCAATTTCGCAGCTGCTTCCAAAATCCAAAAGGTGTTTTGACTTGAATAGAATATTTTTTGAAAGGGTAGACAAAAATTGGTTGATTTTAGATTTGGATTATTCTATAACAGCCGGTTTGATACGCTGAAAAAGAAAAATGAAAGTGAAATTTCATGAAAAAGTAATTACCAGGAAAAGGTTTTAAATTTTGGATTATTCTATAACAGATTCGCCAAGGAAGGCGACCATATATGAACTTTAAAAAAAAAAAAAAATATGGCATGACCTTCTCCGATGATGAAGAACTGGGTCGACTTCTCCTTTGTGGGAGAAGGCCACGCCATTTTTTTTTTTTTTTTTTTTAAAGTTCATATGCATTTCGGAAATGCTATGATGTATTTTATTTTATTCAATGACCTAATTGTGATTTTTTTTAGTTAGATGACACAATTGAGATTTTACATGTAGTTTGTTAGTCTATTTGAGTATCATTCTAGAAAATTATAAAATATTATCAAAAAAAAAAGAGAAAACAAAAACCATTATTAGAGGGTGAAGAGAGTTTTCAACTTGAACATATCCCCTAGATGATTGGATGATACTAGAATACAGATGAACCCCGTGAAAATAGCTTGGTGTATGAAAAAACGTTTATTTATTCATCAAAAGATGCAACTATTCATTCAAACTTCAAATTTAAAATTAAACATAAAGTATTACAACAATTTTAGATTTTATTCGAAAAAACTATTATTTATTCTTATGATTCTACAAGTACCTATTTGACATTATTGTGATCCATCATCTTATTTGCTATTTTTTTTAAGTGAAACATTATAAGAGTCTAATCACTCTAATCTCATTGATAGCCTTTTAATCACCTAATAATCACATACATTTTGGACCCTTACATAGTTCATATGGTTCAAAACAATTCATTGAGATTTGGTCATAAGGGAGATGCAGCGTTGCATGTTTGGCTTGATAAAGAAAAATAACTTTGAGTTTCGCTTCACTTTGGCTCAAGGATTGCATGAGTATTTCGCCTTATCTAACACTATTTTTATCTCAACATATAATTCCTTCTCATTTTCAAAAGTAAACTCTAGTGTTATATCACCATATTTACAAGTATATTCTAACTCTCCCTCAAAATGAAATATAATAATAATATTTATATATGTAGTATTAAAATATTAAAAGTACTTAAATTGGTGCAAAAAGCTTATTTAAACAATAATTTGCAATTCTTTCAAATTATGAAAACTTGCAAGTATTGTTCACAGTTTTACTTTAAAAAAAAAAAACAAAACAATGTGTTTGCCATTCATTTTGTTTCAAGTACTAGTTACCACGCATCCATGGTGCGAATAGTTCAATGCCCAATATATATTTTCAAATTAGTGTTTCAGAAAAATTTATCAAAATATCATTCGGTATCATAGTGTATATCAATGTAAAATTAACAAAATTTTCATAAAAATAAATATTTCAAGAATGTATAATTATGATTTGTGACAAAAATGTTGGATCAAAGTATCATTCGGTATCATGGTTCTATTTTTGAAAGTACACTACGCCAAGGCACTAAAATTGTAGTAATGCACAACAGGAGACTATATCAAATCAAAAATTCATTTATTGGCTCTTATTAAGTTTGTTTATGTTCACAATCTAACATACCCGCTATCACACACAGACTTGATCAAATCTGACTAGATTTGTGTTAGTGCTGCAGTTGTTTTCTGAAAATGTTAATCTAAATCTCCGTCTCTCCAAATGTCAAATAAAGTATTAAACTAAAATGATATTGCTTATGACAACATATTCTTGTATTTAATATTTATACATAATATAATATATTTCTATAAACTACATAATAAAATTTAGGGGAAAGTACATTAAGCCATCGTAAAAAAGAATTAATTTAAACAAAAAAATGGTTAAAAAATGTAATTGATGCTTTTATTAATAAATAACTTGCAATTAGACATGTGAATATGTGATATGACATTGTTATAAAATATATTTAATTTTATAATTTAAAATAAACTTTTTAGTTAATAGTTTTGAGCAGAGTGTGAAGTGTAACCCCAATCAAAAAGACTAAGAATATAAACTTGTAATCACAGTCACGAGTTCAAATCTCAACCCTCTTGGACCTTGGTTGAACCGATTAACTACTAACAACCTAGACTTATTTATTCATTGTAATCCTTTGCCGATTAGGGTCACAAGGCAATATTTACTCAGTACACACCATCGGGTAGTGTCTGCGAGTTTCCTCGTGACCCCAAAAAAACAAAGTAACTGTAAAGCGAAATGAATGATATAATAAAGGAGTTAAGTGCAAATTAGTGTGGAAAGTCCCTACAAAAGAAAATCCCTGTTCAAAAGAAATATTGCATTTCTGGTAAAGGTTTGCAGCCACGGGCAGCAGCAAGAAAAACATTGAGAGTCCCTCCCTTCCATTATCATCAAAACTTACAGGTTTTGATAAAAGCATCTACTCCATTCAAAATCTTTCTTCCAA
>CM008333.1:6464893-6483554 GCA_002525835.2 Ipomoea batatas | reverse complement strand
CTCACACTCCTGGACAACCTCCTCATATTCCTTCCCATCATTTGCAGCCTCATACAACAAATTTGCATAGAAATGTGCAAACTCAATAGAATTAGGGGACATCATCACTGACTTCCTAGCACTGTCAATGGCATTCTTCAAATGCCTGTTCTTCACATTGGGATCATCAATAATAGATGCCACTTTAACACAAACAGTGCCCTGGACACGGTAAATCAAGGCCAAGTTGGGCGAGTTCTCATGCTTCGCACACAAGTCCTTCATCAACCTTAGGGCTTTGTTGTGGTTCCCTCTACGCAGGGACGTCAAAGCCCGCTCGCATTCGAGCTTGATATTAGCATAAGACGAGGAAGCATTCGTCTCCGATTCAACCACTGCAAGGTCATGCCGAATCAAGGATTTCTCCTGAACCAAAAGTGCGGTTGTGTCCGATTCGAGCGGTGCCGGTGGCGCCGCCCCGTCGACTGCAACGGCCGCAACCTCCACCGGCGCAACTGAGGATTTGGAGCGAGGAGCGATCGGTCGCTTCTTGTGCCCCATCAATTTCCCCTATACCAATTCACTGACATGCATATATATGCATCTATCTCCTCTCTATGTACATAAAGACGAAATTAAGCAGTGATAGAAAGGCGCGCGGGCGTGTACATATACATACGTATTTTATCGTGTAAGGAGAGATACACTCACTGTGAATCAAGAGGGAGAGAGAAGAATGGCCGGGAGACGTCGGAATCGATCGACGGCCGATGAACGGGGAGGGTGGATATATGTAGACAATTGGATGGGAGCGTCGCAGTTTTCTCTCTCTTCTCTCTCTCTAAAACACAGTGAGGGGATTTGGGAGTGGGGGAGGCGAAGGCCGTGCTTGGGAAGATGTGTTTGTGTAATGTGTTGTTGGGGTAGAGGACTGAACCTGAACACAGTCCTTAGAGGAGAAAGATGAACGACTTTAATTTGTGGGCGAGGATAAAATCGGAATTTCATTATCCATCGCGCTTTGGGTTCGCATTTCGCATTTAACCCATCGCCTTTTGTGACTCACCTCCTCATCTTCATGAATCATGGGTAACTCAATTTTACATTTACAAGGGTTAAACTGTTAAAATACCTGTCAAGTCCTTATACTGCAGTATTTTGTTCAATTTAGTCATTATATCTCAATTGTGATCAATTTAATCTTTATACTTTAAGATTTAGAACAATTAAGGACAACACTTGTGATCAATTTAATCCTTGTACTTTAAGATTTAGAACAATTAAGGACAATATTAGAAGTCAAAGACATTGTGGTCAAGTGGTATAGTTGTGGCCCTCCTAAGTGAGAGGTCCGTTGCCGGGGAAGTGGCGTTTAAGTATTGACATTAGTGAAAGTTTTATTCTAGGAGTTTAATCCATCATTTTTTTTTATTTTTTACTAACTCATAACAAGTTTGCTTTGTTTAGTTGTGATCTTGTGTTTAAGGTACTTGTTGTTGCATGCAAACACGGTCCTTGGGGAAAGCAAGTTACCTTGAAGCCTTAGGGTTTAGGCAACTTCCCTAAATCAAGCTTGAATTTCCTACCGTGTTTGCAAGTAAACAATTCAATGATTTCAAAAAATCTCACTTAGGCATTTTATCAAACATCTCATATGCACAATTGTAAACATGAGAACATGAAGCAATTTAGCATGTCATTCCACCCCATTTTTGTACAACAAAAGACACCATCAACAAGACAATTCACCAAGAGCAAAAGCAAAATAAATCTACACTAATCATTAAACAAAACTATAATCATTAAGCATTTGAGTTTAGAGGTAAACTAAAGAGTATAAAACTAAATTTCTTCATTCAAAAGCTAAGTGCATTGTATTATGAACAAGTAAGAGCAACACTTAGAGCAAAAACATGCAAAGAAACACTAACCCAAAGCATTTTAATGCACAAAATTCAAAATTAGCAAAATTCGTGGGTTAGGTTTCTTGCCCAAAAACTATGAAATTAAGAATAAAAATTAGAGAATATGATGGAGAAAATGGGTAAGCAAGTTAACTTGAAGCCTTAGAAGGAATTTGGAGTGGAGATGAGTGTGTTTTGAGAGCAAAAGTTGAAGAGAATGAGAAGAAAAAACGGGGTTGGGGCTACTGTGTGAAGGAGACAAATGAAAAACAACTGGGGAAAAAGCTTTAAAACTAATGGTCAAAGTCTGACCAGAGGGTCTCGACGCGTCGAGCCCTACAGATTTTTTTTAAAAGGCTACGGCACCCACTCGACGCGTCGAAATATTCCAGAATGCCAGATTTTTGAGCTCTTATTACTTTGACGCGTCGAGGCTAGTCCCGGTCGCATCCAAAATTTCCATATTGCAATTTTTCTCACTGTTTTCGGCAATAGAATATCAAGCTAACCCCCAAAACAAAACAACACTCAACCAAGCAAAATCATAAAAAAACACAAAAACTTAAGGTTCAAGGATTTTCAAAAATTCATTTAGCATCATGCAATTTCAAAATAAAGCAACTAACACCCAAATTCCATATTCCCATTCCACCATGCAAAATAAACTATCAAAAATTAAAATGCAAGAAATTAAAGGACTTGGGTTGCCTCCCAAGAAGTGCTCGTTTAAGGTCATGAGCTCGACCCCTTATTTCAAAGTTCATCCCGGGTGATCCGTGAGGCTACCACCATCACTAGCCTCAATGAAGTTTCCAACACAAGTTTTAAGTCCCAAAAGATATTCTTTTTCAACTTTCTCCACCATGGGTTTCCTCTCCAATTGCACAAAAGTAGCACCTCCATTACTTGAAAAAAATTTCCACAGTTCAAACTCATCAAGTGCCCTTCCAACATGAGGATCAAAATGTTCACCTTCATCATGAATCTTGCCTTCAATCGCATCAACCACAAAACACTTTTCAACACAAGGAGATTTAGGCTCATCAAAAACATTAAATGCAACTAAAAAATGCCATGTAAGGAGGGAAGATTGACACAAGTCCCTTGACTATTGCAAAATTATCAATTTGGTCCCGATTTTAACGGCAAAATAAACGGAGGACCAAATTGGTTAAAATTTTCAAAGTCGAGGGACTTAATTGGGCATGAAAAATTGTCGAGGACTAAATTGGTAATTTCGAAATAGTCGAGGGACTATTTTGATAATAAACTCATAATATTATAATAAGTTTGTTCATAGAGATTTCATTAAAAAAAAAAACAAAAAACAAAAAAAAAACAAAAAACAAGTAAGATGATGAGCAAACAATAAAGAAGAAGCAAACGAATTAAATAGATGATGATGAGAGCAACAATATCTGTGGAGTTTATTGAACAGCTTTTTAAAAGCCAACAAGGAAAGGGATGGGAGGAGAGATGAAACAAAGAAAAAGAAAATTAAAAAAAAAATGTAAAGGCTGACAGCAGCAGAAGAAAAAAACAAAAAAAAAAATTAATAATAATAAACAAGCTACATTTCGCCAGCTAGGCGCGCAGCAGATGCGCGAAATGCGCACTTGCCTTTGTTTTTTAACTTTGTTCTCCTTTCATTTTGTCAGCAGTGGGATTCACAATTAACTCATTCTTGCATAAGTTTAATTTCACAAAATAACTCCTTCCCACACTAATTAGTTGGATTTTTAGTCTGAAAAAACCAAATATAAACTACAGATGGGGATGCTCTGAGCCTCTAAACATTGAGCAGAGAGCAACAAGCAGCAGCTGATACGTATCTATGGCGAAGGAGCCAATAGAAATTTGGCAGGTGGCAATTGAGCAACACTGCCTTTAGAGCATCCTTATCAATGGAGTTTTTTCACGGTTTTTTAGAAATTTTTGTAAGTGTGATTAGGAAAGAGAAAATGAGAGGGGTGGAAAAAAATAAAACAAATCTAATAAATAAATAAAAAATAACAAAAAAGTAGGATTGTCAGCCGCGTCTGAGGAGCGGTTGGCGCGTGCACTGCACGGGCCTGCTGGGCGCAATTAGTGCAACTGACGCGCACATGGTTTGATTTTCTTTTCAATGGGTGAGGCGCAATTACTTTAGGAAAAACCCATATTTTGCAGAGTGATCTTTTTTTTCTCTCTCTCTCATGTATTCTCACTCTTCCACCTAAGCAACTTTTTTATACTATAAACTCCACAATATCCATTGATATGGATGCCCTTATGAGTGTTGGAATATTTCTGATACAGCCTCAATTTTTGGAGAAACACTCATATTATAAGATAATGCAAGTGGCCCTTACGTTTCACGTTAATCAATCAAAAAATATTTTTGAAAATAAAAATATTTTTGAAAATTTCAAAAAACTCACTTGAAACTTGTGTGTCCCAAATGGGTTTTTAACAAAATTGTTCACTTTTTAGAACCTTTTTACTTTTGTCATTCATTTCAAAATTATTCCCATTTCTGTCTTTGGGGGCAACACAGATAAGAAAGAAAACCAAGTAATATTACACTGAACACTCAAACAAGTTAGCACACTGATTCCTTAGGAAATCCGAATACAAGAATCTTTACATGATAACTACAGCAAATGCATCCGTTCAACATAAGGTTGGACCAACCATTTACTGAGGGACTCTCCACGCCCTACAAAGCACCCAGAGTTACCATTAACAGGAAGAAAGGGGGAGTTGAGCACTTGAGCATGCTCAGCAGCTCTTCTATGGTTTGTCTCACAAGAGACGTGCCCGTCACCCGACTCCTTCGGCCCCACCCAGTCACGATATCAATGCGGTTGGGGCACACTCCGGAGGAAAGCATATGCTTGCGTAACGAGGCTAGCGTCCTCGACAGAGCTGTGACAGCGGTTCCATCAGACATTACGTGAAGGTTTATCAGCCAGTAGCGGGAGCCTTTCTCCCGTACTGCGTCCGGGTAGATGTTCTTCTGTGCAGCCGCCTCCCACACGGATGCAGCTTCCTCCTTGAGCCCCGACTTGTGAAGGAAATCGACCACCGCGTCCACGAGTCCCCGCTTGCTCTCCCTGTCCTCGCTGCGCATCAAATCCAAGAAGCGGCTAACGTGGTCCCTAACGTTCTGCCCGTCAGGTCCCGCTGATGGCATCGTCTTCAAGAACGCGTGAGCTGGGTGACCCGTGATTTCCATAAGCTCACGACAAAATCGCAGGTCGGATGATGTTTGGGCTTCTGTGCAGCAGCTGAGAAGCAAGGTATATGTTTGTAAAGATGGAGTTAAGCCCAAATTTAGCATGCTCTGGAGTAGGTAATACGCGTCAGACAATCGGTGTACCCTAAGGAAAGCGCTAAGCAGAGAGTTGCAAGTAGGGACATTAGGGCATAAGCCCGCATCAAGCATAGCGTGATACCATTCCAGTGCCTTCTCTAGATTGCCAGACTTTCCCCATAGGTCCACCAAGATGCCATAAATATACTCATCAGGAACCCATTTTTTTCTCTTCATCTCAGAAAATACCGCCTCCACTTCTTCTAGATGCCCAAAATGGCCAAGAACCTCCATTATAGTGCTGTAAGTCACATTGTCGGGCTCAAACCCAGCATTTTGCATGTCACGGTAAAGCTTTAGTGCAGTTGTGTAGTTCCTAGCCTTAGCATGCAAGGCTATCATAACATTATACGTCACCAAGTTTGGCATACACCCATGGTTCACCATTTCACAGAAGAGCTTATGAGCATCGGGCAAGTGACCGGCTTTTCCAAGGCAGTTAATGATGACCCCGTAAGTGAATGTGTCTGGAGAAAGACCGGCGACTTGCATCCTCTTATACAAATCCATGGCAACATCAAGATATCCAGCCTTTGCGTGGATGTCAATGAGTGTACAATAGGTGACACGGTCGGGCTCACACCCTGCTTTCTGCATTTGGTTAAAGACATCTAATGCTTCGTTCAAGTAGTTCGCTCGCCCATAGCCATGAATAATGCGGTTATATGTCACAACATTTGGTTGACATCCATCATTGACCATCTGCTCGAGCAATTTGTTTATAGCCCCAAACTGCCTAGCACGCCCAAGGATACCGACCATGGTGGTATAGGTATGCCCATCGTGCTTGAACCCAGGTTTCTGTTTCAACCAGTCGAAAAAGCTGAGGGCCACTCTATGATCTTGAAGCTGCTTAAGAATTTGGTTTGCTTGATAGACGTCCAACGAGCAGTTGAGTTTCCGAAGAGCCTCTTCTGTCTCTGGGCCCCAATTCATATGTTGCAGAATGTGAGAAACTGTTTCTACGGGATAGACAGAACCTGGAAATTGCCTGGCTATTGGATTAACTCCCATATGAGCTCTAGTCTCTCTTAGAGGCTTGTTGAAACCTCCTAGCCTGTCATTCATATCCTTGTCTATCGGAGCTTTTTTCTTGAGACGGTTTGAATAGGATCTTGATTCTTGAGGTACTGTCCTCTTGCTATCGTAAGAATTAGAGGAAACTGCATGGGTGTCAGCACAACTACTCAAGCCATTGGTTGACACATGACCAATGCCTTTCACTGAATCATGGGTATCAACAAAATTTCTCGGGCCATTATTTGAAATGGGATTAGCACCTTTGACCGAACTATATTTCTCACCTCTGCTCTTGATGCCTCTGGAAGAATTACTATTAACGGGCCTCGATGTTGCTGGTGCATCAGCTGATGTTTTTCCCTTGTCTTTTCTGAAATTTTTTGTCGTCACAGGTTTGACAGTAGAAACAGGTTTTGCACACTCAACCATACAGTTATGCGATGAGTTAAATACTCTGCTGCCATCTGAGACCGGAATTTTATAATTTACTAAGTCGGATAAAAAGTTGACTGCTGCCATACCTGCCCTAACAAATTGATCAGAAAGTGGAGGCGATGAATGCACAACGTCCAATGCCTCCAAGCTTCCATAACTAACATGGTCCGCTCTCCCTGATGGATTAGAGGCGGCGGGTATAACTTGTGGCTGAGAAACTTTGTCATCCGGATTCTCATTTTTATGGGAAGTCACAGCTTTTACAGCATCTCTCGAAACTAAGGTGGAAGATCTTTGCAGATGTCGAACATCGTTCCCTGTCTGTGGCCTTTTGGAAACAAAGGTCTCATCCTCAGGACAAGTACATGAACTGTCTGCTGCACTAGATCGTGACCCACCAAAGATGATCGACCTAGCAGTTTGGGAGAGGGTACCAAGTTGCTTTGCCCGTAACATGGTCTGCAATTAAATCTAAACGCCAGGAAGGTGTATCTATTAGATTAACGCAAAACAACAATTCCACAAGAAAACCGTTTGGAACTCAAAGAAGCAATCACATCAAGGCTTTAGCCAACTTTATATTCAAGGAAGAGAAGAAAAGAGGAGATAAAGGTATATAACTACAAATGCATAAATCAACATATGCAGATGTTAATACATTGGACATTGGAGATAAGTGGGTTGCTTTTTAAAGAAAACCGCATCAATCAAATTTAGGCATCAATACTCTGGTAATGAAAATATTTTCCCACGAAAGAGGAAATAGTTAGCGAAAATGAGTATCAGTATCAATAGTTTAATGACAAGAACAGCAAATCAGCACCATTTGCCATCTACATCATATCAAGACTGTAACATAAAAAATTTCCAAATATCAACAATTTTGATTTCAGAGCCTTTAATCATTCTACCAAGCATCAATGAAGAAAAGAAAAGGAGTTTCCAACACATGCTCATATGTGATGAGGATATTATATAAACCAACAGAAGAAATTTTTAATATTTCACTCCTATTCTGCAACCAGCACATTAGCTCTAATTTGTGTTTATTTCTAGTTTATATAACATTTATCGAAGACTATATGCTCGCTTAGTGAAATCTGTGGATACTCTCACAGCAGACTAACTTTCAAATCCAGGCTACCTTCATAATGTTTCTTCTCAATCCCACCAATCCTCCACCCTTCCTAACATAAAGACAATAAGACCACACTATTTTTTTTTTCAAATTTTTGGGGACATATCACTATGGTGGGTGTTTTTCTGTTCTTGGGTATGGTGTTTGCACGGGGAGAATGTAACGTTTTCCTATTAATTATTATTATAACATTAGGGTTACAAGTTATAATATTAAAGTGTTTGTTATTTGGTGCAACACTTAGGCCTATACTTCAATTAGGATGAGTTTGGTTAGGGTTTAGGACACCTAATGACATACAACTACTGCATTGCTTACATCAATTCCTCATACACCATCTAGAGAAAGTTGAGCAGAAAAAACAGCAGAGATACTCATATTGGTTCTACCGGTTTCTCAACCTTCATCAACCGGAAGCAATGGCTAGAGGTTAGTATATGCATTATGATCATTGGTAGTCACATAATTATGTTTCTGCGTGACATATCTATCTTACAATCAACACATCCATTTTTTCTTTACTATGTTCCAAATATATTGGAGCTCTTGAGAATCACACAAGAAAAATTTCATCTTCTTTTCCTTTTGTGAAGAGGTGGGGAAGAGGGGCTGAGCAGCAATGATTAGCAGTTTGTCAAGACATTCATTTCCTATTAAGGATTCAAATTTAAACCAGGCATTTCAATTTCAAAGCAGAAGATGAAACAATAGCTTTTCATGAACTTATTCGCATGAAAAATGAATATTACAAACAGGAGATCTCATAGTTCCATACAATCGCACCTATTACCCTTTCTTCACATAAAAAATAAAAAATTGAGTAAAAATTCAATCTTCAATCAATCCGATTGCAGAAATTACAGAATATGCTAACTTTATCGAATCAAATAAAAAGAAAAAAACAACCGCAGACTATAAATTGTCCAATAACAAGAATAAAAACCCAATTTTAAGAAAGATTAACAAATAACAAATACCCACATTACAGAACATTCAGAAACAACCGAAAATTCATTAATTACTACAAAGTACAAGGAACTAAGCGCTACCCAGAATTCAGAAGCAGAAGACTCACCATAGTAAGCTCAGACAGCTGCCATAAACACTGAAAGTCAAAATGAAAAGAATCATATGAAAGAAAGTAAGCAAAGAATGAAGAAGAGTCTTATAGAGAAAGAAAGAGAGAAGTTCAAGAATGGAAACACAAGAAGGGTTATAAAGGGCGGCTCGACTCTCTCACTCTCTCTCTCTCTCTCTCTCTCTCTCTCTCTCTCTCTCTGCCGTCAACCTAAACAAGTCTCCCAAGTCCCAGCACTTTGGGGTATGTGTGTGATTGTGAGAATAATGTCTTCTTTCTAATATTCATTTTGTTTCATTTTTATGCGTTTTATTTAATTGATAAAATATTAATTCTAAAAAAATTAATTCTATTGAATACATTTGATAAGAGGTGATAGAGAGGAGAATAGTGCAATTCAAATTCAAAATTATGTTATTATATTATTATTTTATTAGAAATTTGAATTGTTAGTATTTATATATTTTGTTTTGATCCAAATTTATTTGGCATAAGTTCATTCAAAATTAGCAAATAAAACTTATATATTCAAAAAATTTAAATTAAAAATAATAGTAAAGAGAAAAATATAATGTTCCAAATTATAAAAAATATCTTATAATAAGCAAATAAAGAAGAAATTATTTTACCCTTAGAGCATCCTCATTTGTGATTTTTTGAAGGGTTTGTAGCCTTTTTAGTCATTTGAAAGAGAAAGAAGAGTGGAGAGAGAAGAGTGGAGTTGTCCAACAAAAACTTAATTTTTTGTGGGTCTCGAGAGAGAAAGGGTAGATCTGCAGAAGTTTACCGTCTTTGTCTGTGTTTGGCGGACATTCCAGCCTCGCTGGGTGCATTCGTCTGCATATTTCTTTCTTTTAAAAAAAATTACTTTTCAAATTTTTTTGGTGTTTTTGTTTTTGTTTTTTGTTTTTTCTTTTTTTTTTTTCTTCCCTCACATCTTATTTTTCCTAATTACACCTACAAAACTCTTTAAAATCTATGCCTATTGGGCATGCTCAAGTTTAAACTCATTAGACATGTCAATATAATTTGGGAAAATTGTAATTTATGCCCCTCCATAACATGTCAATTATCAATGTTACCCTTGAATTTTAATGGTGGAAATATTGTCCCTCAATTTTCAAAAATGGTACATATATTGCCCCTCCCGTGGTGTAAATATTGCCCCTCCAGTCGGTACGGAAGGGGCAATATATGTACCATTTTTAAAAATTGAGGGGCACCATTTACACCACTAATAATTCAGGGGTGACATTGATAATTGGCATATTATGGAGGGACAAAAATTACAATTTTTCCATATAATTTTTTAGAGAATAAAATTTTAATTTTAAAAAATTATATAATTAAATCTAACAAAATAACAAAGATATTCAATTCAAAACATATCATAATATTCATAAAAAATAATAAAATAATACCTAAAAATCATAACAAATGCTAATATTGGTAAGTTAAATGGATTGATTCTTAAAACAAATTTTAATAGGTTCTTAATATGTCATCTCCTTAATTATCAAAGATACGTTAAGACTAAATACTAATACGTTATATTAGTGTCTAATTATCATGTTAATGTATCATGTTCCTAAATTATCACTTCTAAGTATATAAGACAACAATGGAAATACAAAAACATGTTAAAAACAGCAACAACAAAAAAAAAAACAAAAAAAAAAAAAAGAAGCAAAAGAGGAAGTTATTTTCCCTTAAAATGGCATATTATAATTTATAAAAATCTGAATAAACGGTAGAATCACAATCATGTTTTAATTTACGTAGTAATAGTTAATTTGATAATTTGTATGTTCTGGTGCTCCAATTGCCACGTGTTCGTACCTGGGAGTATCAGATCTGACAGAAGGGAGGTTGAATCGTGCCTGCCGCGCTGCTTCACATCTTATTTTCCCTTTTTATTTCCATTTTCCTCGTATTTTACAAAATTTAAGGATTTTTTTTTTTTTTTACTTTTTCAAATATCGTTTATTCAATGTGGTTATTTGTTAGGTATAAAATTTCATAAGAAAAAGAGCAAATAGACCATTAAATTATTTGAAAAATACAAATTAAGCAACTAAACTCAAAAAAATTCTAAATTAATTCATGAACTCAAAAAAAAAAAAGAAAAAAGAAACAATTAACATTTTTAACATGTTACTATATGGTTTTTACTGATTGAATTGTCATGTGTAATTATATTTTTTGTTCTTATTATCCTACTTTGAATACATGTAAGCATTTGACCAAATTCAAAGTCAAATTTTAAATCTCTAGAACCCGATACAGGCCAAATTGTTCAAGTGCAACGGAGCGGTAATTGGCGTTTGTGTTTGGCATAAGATTGCAGATAGTCTCACCACAGTCCAATTCATAGGTGCATGGAATAAAGTGAGCAATTTGCAAATCACTGGAGACGAACATGATCGTAAACTAGAACTTCTACTGTTGAGTTTCAATGAGGGTTCTTTTTTACCAATAAATAATTTTTTGATGTAATTGCCACCTCTCAATCATGACGTGAAAATTGTGATGAAAAGATTTTTATTTTAAATGCGCAGAAGGTATTATATTTGAGAACCGAGTTCAAGGAGTATTACTCAAAGGTGAACATGGGCGACTCCACTAGAATATGGCCCTACTATAAAAAGGAAAATACTACATGAACTCCCAAGTTTTACTCTCTACTTTTACTCCCTCACACAAAAGAGATGTTGACATTTTTCTTGAGACCACATGATGAATATAACCTATCATATCTTGACACGTCAGGAAGTAAAAGTGAGGAAGTATAATATGGGAGTCCATGTAGTAGAATTCTTGTAAAAATGGGGGTGTGTTCTTATATATATATACTTCTCAGATTAATTCCGTAACAGATGAATTAAGTCTCTGAACGGTCACAAACAAGAACACGAGGAGTAAACTAACCCGAGGTGTACCAGAGTAGCGAGGACTACGATACGGATCGTTAGGTCTCTACTACTCTGGTTCACTCAAATCCTCTACTCAAGTAAGTCCTCTTGTTCAGATTTGAATTACACCCCCTCTCTGCGCGCGAGAGAGAGCCTCTATGCTATACAATTCACTAAGCCATAGAAAGGCTCTTGTATAAATAGTGGTGCAAACCCACTTCCCAAACCAATGTGGACAAAAGCTTACTTCAAAGCTTTCCCACCATTTTTCCAACTCAAATGGGTCAACTTTGAGAACCAATTTCTCATTCACCCATTATCCGTTCTGTGCGTACCATATATCAATCTCTTCGTCTAACTACGAAGAACCCGAATCCACTTTGACCCGACCCAAATCGGAAGTGGACCCCACATATATTTGTACCACAAAATAGCCACTAAAGAATGTCATATTATGTTATTTTTCCAACAGATGATGCCTCAGTGGAGGCAACTGTTGACTCTTTGTGCTTCAATAGGTTGAGAAAGTAGCTATGAACAGATAATACATTGTAACAGAGTCTGTAGTACTCAAAAAAAAAAAACCAACAATATCTACTTAGAGAAGTAGAAAGAGGTGGAGTAAATGGTTTAGACTTGTGAAAAACCTTAGACTTAAGGTTAGTGATAGTATAAATACACCAGCACCGGTCGGCCCACATGGTCAGTAGGTCGGATTCTCGGCCCGACCAGTTTGCGGTCGGCCCGCCTTGGACCGGTCGATGCTTCGCCCGGCTAGCAAAGGTCATGTCGGGGTCCGCCACGTGCTCCATCCCGCTAGGGCAAGGAGCGAGGCGGACGCATGCGCGCCACATTCTCGCCATGCCGGAGCCCCGGCGACCGCAACATTCCCCTCTTATAAATACCGCATTTATGAGGAGAGAGAGGATCTTTTGGCGGAGACTAGACTAAGTCTTGAAGTGTGCTCGGACAGTAGGAAAGCCCACTACCGACTCGCCGAGCCCTTCAAGCCCTTTTTTGTATTGTAAACCGGGCTTGGATCCTTTGATTAATAAGAGATCGTATTACCCGCTTTAGCTTCGTATTGCCGTATTTAACATTATCAGTTAGCTTGGTGATCAAGGTTCAAGTTCTCTTTATTATACTAAGGAGTAAATTGCACTTTTGGTCCTCTGACTATAGCACATCTATTAATTTCAACACTTGACTTTTAAAAGTAACGAATTGATCCTTTAACTATGCTTTTTTTAACAAATTTGGTCCTTCCGGCCAAATCACCGATCAAATTTGGCCGAAAAGTTGTAATTCATTTTAATTTCTTTATAAAGAGGGGCATTTTGGTCTTTTCACCCGCCTATGTTCTTCTTCTCCCTTCGGTCGCCGGAAATGTCGCCGGCTCTTCTTCTCCATTCATTCTTCATTTGTATGTTCTGAATAGTCACAGGTTTGGGACATCAAAAGCATGAAGACAAAAAAAAAGTATTGGAATTGAATCTAAACCAGCAGCAAAGCCAACAGAATCCTAAAGTGGTTTGATGATTACTAGTTTTGCCCCAATGTCGTAAACCAAACTTCGATTAAAACCAACATTTTTATGAACATACAAATGGAAATGTCGCCGGCTCATCTGACCCAGGTGGAGATTCATCTCAATTAGATGCAAAACTAAAGAGTCGATTGTGAGTGAGCTACAAAATCACTCAATCCAAAAACAATCATCAAAGAGACACACAGATCTGAACCAAAACCAGTGATGCACCACAGTGATATGAACCAAAACCAGTGTCAGATCTGAACCAAAAACTCACGCTTCGTCGAACCACCGCCTCACGCCGGAAGGAACAGAGGTCGCCGGACTAGAAGACGGAGGTTCATGGGGTCGGCCGGCGATGATGGCGTCGCCGCCGCGTGACGCATCGGCCTTGCAATTTAATGGAAGGAAGATTGGTGTTCTGTTCGAATGGCTTAGCATATCTGCTTCTGTTCGACTAGCTTTGCAGATTGGTTTTCTGTTCAATTGTTATGCGATTTTCAGTTTTAGTTTAGTTTAGTTTGTTATAAGTTTGTTTGGTTTAGTTGCTTATGCGATTTTCAGTTTGTTATAAGATTGGCTGCAAGCCTGCAACAATGACCGTAAAATGATTTTGCTTGCATCAACGTATTGCCCTCACAGAGGTTCCAGCCAGCAAGTTCAAAGAAGAAGAAGATCTCGTAAAATGACCATTTTACCCTCACTTATAAATAATTAAAATTGGGTTATGATTTTCCGGTCAAATTTGACCGGTGATTTGGCCGGAAGGACCAAATCTGTTAAAAAAAGCATAGTTAAAGGATCAATTCGTTACTTTTAAAAGTCAAGTGTTGAAATTAACAGAGGTGCTATAGTCAGAGGACCAAAAGTGCAATTTACTCTTATACTAAGTGATAATTGTGCATTCCTCCTACGAATTTTAGGAGAAGGGTGGAGTAAGATGAATTTAGTCGACAAGCATTTACATTCAACATTAATCAATCAACCCTAAGCATTTACAAGATCAAAAGGTGCAAGATAATTAAAAAAGGGGGTTAATATATTTTCGTTGTGTTTTTATGACTTTATCCAATAAAAAAATTACATGTTGAAGAGTGACTAATAGCTAGTGGTAATTATTGTACGAGTGTGCATAATTTAATGGGGGAAAGATATATAATTATTTATTTATTCCCCAATTAAGAATTAATTAGTGCTTATACGGAGTAATGCCCTTTTTATAATTATTTATGCATTCAAAAAATTAATATTTCTAGTATCTGAAAATGATAATTAGAGGGAGAATTAATATAGATACGTGGATACCCATTAACCATGCATCATGACTTATTGCATTTCATTTATTAGCATCACTAACCAGGGTATCACTTACCTTATTTCCCAACCTATCTAATTATTACTCGACAAATTATTCGCAATTCACAATTTAACATTCAATATGTAAATTGTGATGAAGTGAACCCGGATTCATGGTATAACTATTGTAAAAACATACAAATAGTTAATATCGCCTCCACTGAAACTCAAACTCACAAACTTCCATATGAAAAAATAACTTGGTGTCACTATATCACAAATTCCCAATTCCCAGACTAATTTATACTATATATACTTTCAATATTACATTTTACTCACTCACAGTCTCACATCATATGAGAATGTATCATTAGTGGTAATAGATAAATTAATTTCCTTTTATCTTTTTCTATTCCTTTCATCCCATTAGTGAAAAGGCAAGAGGAAAAAATGTACTCCTTGTAAGACTTTTTTATCTTTGCAATTCTCACTCACTTTCAAATATAAACTTTACTGTCATATCAGCATATTTGTAATTAACTATTATTTATCTACATCTCTACAATTCCAGCAACGTAATTTGGAGGGTGTGATTGAGTGGAAGACTCATCCATCTTTAATCAAACGTCAAGGATTTGATCATTGACTTTGGATATGGAGCAGCCAGATAGCTAATTGTTCCCACTGTCCGACGGTGGAAATCCTGAGTTACACCCAAAAAAAAATCTCTATAATTCCAACTCATTTTTTAAGTTTTTTTAAAAATGAAATAAAATATCCATTCATCCAACACTCTTATCTGTAATGAGAAAAAAAAAATGTATAGGGTGGAGTATCATTTTTTCACTCCATTAACCAAATTCATAGTTTCATACCTAACTATAATTTTTTTTTTTTTTAAAAAATGAAAAATAATGTCGGAGAGATGAACATCTGAAAGAAGGCATGATGATGACAAGAAAAGTGGAGGGGATCTCAAATTTGTTCACATTTGTCCCACCCGGATTTTCATGTAAACAAGTAACACAATATAACTAACGTGGGGGCACTTTTGTCGTCACAGGCACACATTTTGGGCAATTCATTATGGTCCATCCTAAAGTAATCCACACAATTGTGTGATTCATGGTTTAATATGACGTCGTTTCTTTTAATTAAAAGAAACCGTTGTTGCTAGTATGAACCAACGGCGTATCACGTTATAAATATGTATATTGTTAAATAAATTTGTATTAGAATTAAAATTACACTTTAGTATTGCTATAAATCTTATAATAGGCCTATTATGTGTATAAAATTAAACTAAATATCAGAGCTCATATAAATATGTATATGGTCAAATGAACATGTAATGGAATTAAAATAATACTTTAATATTGTTATAATGAACCCATTGTATGTATAAAATAAAATAAAATAACAAAACTCATGCATATATGTATATTGTCAAATGAACCTATAGTGAAATTAAAATGATGATAGTATTGCTATAATAAATCTATATGTGGTGAAATTAAAATGATAGTTTATGGGGTGTTTGGTTGAATGTAATTGAGTTGTAATAAAATTATAATTCAGTGAAGACCTCAATTACATTGTTTGATTGAGGGGGAATTGCAATTCCTTCCTTTTGTTGAATTGCAATTCATGGCCTCATGAGGTACCTCATGAATTGCAATTCAATATTTGTGGGAAAGGAAAAAATAGAAGAAATGACAAAAGTATCCTTAGTGATTGTTATTTTTAGGAAAAATGGTCAAATAAACTCATAAACTTTACACCAAAAGTCAATTAGGCACTTAAACTTTTAAAAAGTGCAATTAAACTCTTAAACATATTATTTTTTGTCCAATAAGTCAAATTTAGCGGTAACCAACAGGTTATCAGTCAAAACTTGCTAAAAAACATCACCATCGACCAAAATGTCGCCTTCTCCCGCCTTCCCTTGGAGATGGTGACCAAAAAGGTCGCCTTCCCTTGGAGATGGCGATCGGCGACAACTCGGTCGTTGCCAGACTGATGCAAATGACCTGTAATAACAGGTGATTTATCAATTTTTTAGGTTTTATTGCCTCAATTAGACATGTTTGAGAGTTTTTTTGGAAAACATATTTGAGAGTTTAATTACATTTTTTAAAAGTTTAAGTGTTTAATTGACTTTTGGTGTAAAGTTTAAGGGCTTATTTGACTCTTTTTTCTTATTTTTAGACTAAAGTGTCATTTCGCATCATGAACTATATTGGATTATTCATGTCGCACCTTGAACTTTCATAACGTCCATTTCAATACACTGACCATTAATTTTTTTCTTCTCATTCCTAATAATTCTATTACTCACTATCAAACAATGTACTTGAATTTCTATCTTATTCATTTCCCACGGAATTGCAATTATTTTCCTTCTTAATTCCTTCCCCCCAATCAAACACCCCATTAATGTTGATATAACGAACCTATTGTACGTATAAGATGAAGCTCAATAATAACATGTAATGTAATTAAAATGATATTTTTAGCATAATGAAACTAAACTAATATGTAAAAAATGAAACTAAAAAATAAAGTTCATGATAAGTAATTAGAAAAACGGTAACGATTTTTTTTTTATTTAAATTAAAATCAGATGACGTTGTTTTACTTCCTACATGAACCACGGGGTGCTACCAAAAAGTTAGTAGATGAGTTCTAGGTAATCGTTTTGTGTATTCCAGACAATCATTCTGTGCATTCTAGGCAACCGCTCCGTGTATTCATGTACTCATGTTATTAACACAGGTTGTGATGTGTTTGTGCATTCGAATGTTAGGAAAATTAGACAAACATTTTGTGTATTCTAAATAATGATTATGTGTATTATAGATAATGAATTCCCTAGAGTCATTCGTTTTTCAGACCAAGGTTCACAGTGCACTGTCCACTACCATCGAAACGACGTCGTTTCATACCTTAATATAAACCCTGGTCCGCGATATAACAATTGTCCATGCTGCTATCAATAAAATTTGCCAGTCATGAATTGAACTCCAACCTTAATATAAAAATAAATTAAATATTAAAATTCTAAAGAAGCCCTATCATTTCTGAGCTAATATTCAGCAAAATTTACAGGCTACATATATATATAATGCTATAACTGGAAAAAAAAAAAAAAAAAAACCCTTATTTATCCCTTTGTTTTCTCTTACAAGACAAGATTCTAAGATAGGCTTTTTTGGGAAAAGATGATCCTTCCTAAAGTGTCATCGCATGTTGCAGCATTGAGGCTTTCCTTGTTGCAGTTTGTTCCACATGCAAATCATCTGTCTAGGAGACTGGTAGTGAGCTGTGTAATAATCATCTATGCACCCTGACTGGGAGAACTTCAAACTGTGCACATACTTCACTGCCTTTGTGCTATTGAACTTCTCTACCCACATTCCCATGCTCACATCCTCCATCTTGAACAACTGGAAACCAACGAACAAGGAACTAACTAGTCAGAACCGTCACGATGAAATGTGATGGGCAGAGGCCGGTAAAGGACCAGGTCCAGTACCCTGCCTTTCGAAAATGTACTGCCTTTCGAAAATGTGATAGCAGTCTATAAGGAAATAAAGTTCCGCCTTCACTACTAGCTATAGCTTTTAGCGTAGTGGTAAGCGTGTGATTCTAACAAAATGTGATGGGTATTGAGATTTGAGGCCTACCTTCAACTTGCGTTTATCGAAATCGGACACTATGAAGTGTGCAATATCAGATGAAACTATGTATCCTGGCCCATTCGCATAAGGCGGATAATCTTCTTCCGGCCATTCCTATATCATATCAACCGAAGATATGTGAGTGGAATAATCGGAATTCAATTGGTTTTGAAATGCACTCCAACAATTCGCATATATAAGAAAGACTAAAGGGAGGAATTGTAGTTCAAAAAGATGCAAGTTAAGGCATAAATAAATTAACGATTGGCTTCTTAAAGGACATGGAGAATAAGAGTCCACAGAATACCTCATATGTTACCGCCCATTTACCAC
>CM008333.1:6406008-6419079 GCA_002525835.2 Ipomoea batatas | reverse complement strand
CAGGACAAGATAACTAATCACCAATTGCCACATAAGGGATAAAAGTAATGTAGTAGAAGTAGGGAGTACATGTAGTACAACTCATTAAGATGTGTTGAGTGGAGGCCTAAAGGGTCAAGTCCATCAATTGGTGGCTAGTGAATTGTTGGGCAGAGATTAGTGAAGTGCCAAGTCCATCAATTGGTGGCTAGTAAATTGTCAAGTCCATCAATTGGTGGCTAGTAAGTTGTTGGGCAGAGATTAGCGAAGTGCCAAGTCCAGCACCTACCTCCAAAAATTGTGGTTATCGTCTATAAAGAAATAAAGTTACTCTTCGCTACTAGTTATATCTTTTGGCAAGTGATAAGTGTTACGTAGTAGATTCTAAAAAGTGATATCAGAGCCACGTCAAGTAAAAACTATGGGGCATATGGGGATCCTAACAAGATGTTACCTCCATTTGAAGCATTATCATCTTGGTCCTCATTATCTGGAAGCAGAGGAGAATCATTGTTGGAGGCCAAGCTGAGTTGAGTGGCAGGAATAACGTGAGGTAAAGCTAACTCATCATCACGAGGATTTTGCAGTTGGGGTGGAGGGGTATGGGAAGGGGAGGGAGGCGGAGCCACTGCTGCTTTCATAGACGAAGACAAAGTGGCAGTGTTTTTGGGGGGTGTGCTTAGAAGCTCCCCACAACAAGAGCACCTGGGAATCACAGAGCCTCCAATCTCCTCCTCAAAATCCCTACTCCAGAATCTCGCCGCAGCGGTTTTGGGATCATTGTAGTCGATAACAATATCCTTATTATTATTAATATTAATATTATGATTATGCATAACCCCCAGCAGAGACTTGTACCTTTCACAATCCCCCTCTGTATGAGCAGAAAAGGAGAGAATACACTCCTCACACATGCTCCTGATATCGGACAGAATCCTGTGGGCATGGCAATACGCGAGGGAGGAAATGTCCTTCTTGTGGGCTTCGCACACACATCCATTACAGCAATCGGAATAGGAGAACGTAGGATCTATTATCCTGGTGCACAGAAAACAGGGGACTTCCAATTCGAAAAACCTAGCGAATTCCGCAGAGAAGAACCCTAGTATCCCATCGAGGAGAAGCAACACCACCATCACAAATTCCAGAATAGCGTAAATGAATGCAAGGCCTTGTCTTCCCAGATTCTGCTCCACGAAGCACTTGAACGGCAGCGTTTTCATTCTGATAATGAGTATTGTGTTGTCGTGGTCGGGGACTGGGAGAAAACATCAATAAACAACAACAGATCGGAACCGAGATGAGCACAGATCATGATGATGATGATGTTGGGGGTTGGAGAGTAATAATGAAGAAGCCCAGAATCCCAGATCATATACATACGTAGTCGTGGTGTGGATCGTGAGTTTAGGGTTGGCGCTGTGAAGATGATGAGTACACTGTGATCTCATCCATCTTTACGCACGCTAATAATTAAGATAGATGTTATGTTCCAATCCAAATTAAAGCTAAGGGGTGCCAATTCAAGCCAAAAGGATCAGGTTCAGGTAGGTGTGAAATGGAGATATATACAGCATACTGCATATATGAAAGTTTCGCAATTGCATGGCGGACATTTTACAACGGTCTCAATAAATAAATACATTATACATAAGCCTAGAGAGGGCTGAATGAAATAATTAAAAGGTATGCCTAATATATTAAACTAAATTTTACAAAGAGTTTATAGGTGTAGTCCACCTTTGGCAAATTATTATGATGCTCTACAGAGTGTTATGTGAATCATAATAAAAAGTACATTTTTAATATACTAAATGTACATTATTTGTGTACTGAATGTACATTTTTTTATATTAAATGTACACTATTTAATAGTATAGTCCACATAGCTGGGTACACCATGGTCCACACAATAATGATTGTCCACTTTTAGTCTCTTTTTTTTTCAAAACTTCTTATTTGGTATAGTATTATTGTAGCATGATCATTTTTTGTCCTCTGTCAACAAAATCGTTTAAATGGCGTTACATACAAAGACATTTTGGTCTATTTAATTTTAAATGTTAAGTCATTTTTCCTTTTTGTGTGTGGCGAGTGACCAAGCATATAAAGAGCAAACGGTCGCTAGGCATTTGCATGTAACCAAAGCGCGTTTTTGTTTCCCACCTCCCAAAGACAACGCGCCAAGATCTAACATTGAGCTTAGCACAACATTAGAGCATCCTCATTAGTCATTACAAAGAAAAAATATATTAACAGATTTTTTTCTCAAGTTTTTTGTGGTCCAAACACACTTTATCATCTACTATTTCATTTAATCGCCGTATTAGTTTTAAGTTCACTATATTTTAATTATTTCTTCTTTTTTTTTTTAAGCCCCCACTGCAATTCAAATCTCTGAAAGTCTTTGATTTAATTATTTCTTTATTTATTATCAGTATAAAAGTTATAATTACGATTATTATTTTTATTATATTTAAATTAAAATAAATTTGTAATTATAAATGTTAAAAAAAAAATAAAACAAAAACAGAAAAAGTTGGCCGTTGCTATTTGTTTTGGCCAAAAAAAAATACAAAACCATTCAGAGTGACCGTCAATTAGCGGCCACTCTAAATCCCCAAGCAAGCGCATATAGCACACACGCCAAAGGGCAGCGCTGAGACGCAATTACGCGTCTCACCTTTTTTTTTTAACCTACAAAAACCAAATTGTTACAAAAATAAAGTATCCAAAAAAAACTTACTTTCCATTTGTGCAAAAAGCCAAAAACAACACACAATTTTATCTTCCTCAAAAAGTAAGAAAATTTCCTAATGGGATTGCTCTTAGTCTTGGACTAGCATAGTTCGTACTCCAACAAGCACATATAATCTTTTTAGAAAAGCCCCCAGAACCATCAAAACAGACTTAGCCCGCTGGGTTAGTCCGTCACGCCCCGCAAAAAGGACGGGGCGGACTTTGATATTTTTGGTCCATATTTTGGCAGGCTTTTTAGTCCACCCCCGCCTAACCTACGGGCTTGGCGGGCCGGCGGGAGCCCACCAAATGTATAATTAAAAAAAGATTAAAATAAAAATGCAATAGTATTATATATATATATATATATATCAATTTCAAAAACATTTAGTATATTATATAAATGATTTGTTATTTCCTTATGGATTAATACATTATATTATGTACTCCGTACTTGATTATTTATTTTTTATTATTGTGTTTAAAAAATTATAAATACATTATTATATGTTTAAACTATCCAAATTATTTTAGTATATTACTTTTTAATATTAATTTTTATTTAAATTTAAAATTTTTAAAATTTAGCGGACCCCACCAAGGCCCGCGGGCTTAAAGCAAGGCGGGCAGGCCGACCTCCCATAGGCCCGTATTTTGGTAGGCTTTTTAGCCCGCCCCGCCAGCCCACTTCGACAGCAATTACAACATACGACTATACGAGTATAGCTTCGGCAAAGAGCCTCATGAATATTAAGCAATTGTTGATAAACCCGGTCTAATACTCTTTATGCACTTGGGTGAAAATTGCTGAAAGCATTCAAAATCAGACTAAAGAAAGATGAAATATGAGATGTTCAATCCAAACAACTTCAATCGTCTGACAGTACATTTTTGTTGTTCGATATATTAGAATTCCTATTAAGAGGATATCTATAAACGCAGTAATTTAATTTGGAAAACTACTACTACGTAATTAATACTAATTCTAACCAGCACCACTATTGGTCTTCTAATATGCAGGCAATACATTGGCAGACATGTAAGGTGAAATGCAGCCTTGAACCTGAAGAAAACCCAATAATTAAATTAGTCTAAAAAGTTGAAAATATAAATGCTTAGCATGGAAACTAGAAACTTGTATAATTTTTTAGAGCATCAAGAAGGGGTTTACTTCTATGAATATAATGAACCTTTCTGGATGTAGAAGGCAGAGAGAAGAGTTCAAGTTCTCTATCTACCAGGTTGACTCTCCCAAATAGGAGGTCATGAGGTCGAGAAAGTATAAATGAACAAATACTACAATGTAACAGAGCCAATAGTACTCCAAAAAAAAAAAAAAAAGTTCTCTATCTATCTTTGACCTAATATATAAAACTAAAGCAACTAGACCATCACTTTTCTAGTTAATAGTTTCGTCATTAAAAAGCCATGCTAGGTTAGGTTGTTGTGCATCACAAACATCCATGTACACGGAGGCATTAAAGAAATTTCCATCCAATACAAACTCGGTGGAATGAAAATTCCAATTCCACCAAAAGGTCTTCCCATATTTTGTGTGCCTAACATTTACCCAATATCGTCTTATATATATCCTCTTGATTTTTAATTTTTGGGTAGGAACTCTAGTCATATTTTCTCAGGCGAAGTGCAGAAAGCTAGAAATGAAATCAAAAGATCTACAAGACTAGCTAGAAACTGATATTCATAATAGGAAGGAAAACTCACTTGCAATAAAGATGTAGGAATTTCAATAAAGCCCTGCAGCAAAAGATCAACCTTCTCCAGACTGTCCAATGGCACAGGAGTAATTAAATAGAGGACCTGTCTTGTGGTGTCAATGCCTCTCACAATTCCTAATTCATTATTAACAAAGAGGAAAAACCAATTTCATATTAAATTTATCAGGACCAAAAATTAAGATTGAAATGCAACGGTCACTCAGAAGTCAGAAGTAGATACCCAAAGGTATTTTCCACTGTAGTATAGTAAACAGTTGATCCCAGAATTTAAATGGGTCAAGGATCAATATCAGTGATTTACTCTTTCCACTGCATATAAGAAAATTGGCTAACTCCCTAAAGCAAGATAAGTTTTGCAGTAACACACCTAAACCAACACAGTGAGGCATATCTTCAGGGCTAACGGCCAAGCCAACAATTGTTGCATTCAAGCTGTAGAAAACTTCATCCTTGGGTACCTAGAAACGATATTTTGTGTCATCAGAGAAGTTTCTATCCCCACTTATCTCTCTTAATAACTCTCTTATGAATTATGCAAACTTGTTCACCAAATGATGAAAGATAATGTGAAAAAGATACGAAAAATCCATTCAACTGAAAGAGAGATCAGCATACTTCCAGGTCAGTTTCTTGATCAGTCATAGCAAAATAAACTGTTTATTAGTAGCAGAACCAACCTGGCAGTGAAGGTGCTTAATTTTGACACTTGATATAGATATCTCATACGGAGGATGTGCAGCTAATGCATGAGCTAGTTCCTTGGATGTAGTGATATTAGCATCATTTGGAAAACATTGTCTAAAATAAGCTATGATACGAAGGTCCCTCAGAAGTCGTGCATCCTTCTGCACCAGAATCCTAAAAGTAGTATAAAAACATGAGGAATAGCTATAGCTCTCCTGCAAACTAAGTTTGGGTTGTTTGTAGAAATAATAGCATATTAATGTGAAAGAGCATAAAAATACTAAAACAATCAGCAACAAAAAGTTCCCTAAAATTTAGAGAATATGCATTTTCTGGTTAAAGTAGAGAGGCAGCTTTCTAAACAGAACATTACAGTTTGCAAGTCAAAGTGGAACTAACGTATTAATTTGAGACTAAAAGTAGCACATACGATCTTCGTGAAGAGTCCTGACGGGCTGAATTGATTTCAATTAGGTTAGTCACTGGAGCTTCCCCTTCATCTAGCCAAAATGCCCCCGCTGGTAGATTCTTGCTCTCAGCAGATATGCGAATCTTGACAACATGACTAGGAGAAATATATTTCAAGATATCCACAAGTATTTCATAGCCAATGCCTAACATGCAAGGAAAACAAAATGATACTTAAATATTGCAATTGTATATCAAGCAAAAAGAATAACCAAAAATAATGAACTGAAAATAAAATTTTCTTTAAAACAAACAAACCTTTTACCCAACCAGGGGTATTAATCACAATGGGCATTTCAGCATTAGCAGGATTTTCACTATTATTGCAGTACTTTTTCTGATAATGATCATACAAGGCACATGCATATGTTAAGTAGAGTTTTGGGTCCCTTTTTGATGAAACATCGCCAAAGAAAAAGCATCTGAAAGAAAATTTGAAGGAAAAATTAGTAGGGAATTTTACAAATATACTAGAAGAATAGAAGATCATTTGTTCCAATTTGCATTAACAGTTGGAAACACAACTTCATGTGCTAGACATAAACAACATGCATCATTCAACTGATTACTTTATGCTATATGAATACAAAATTCAGATGAAAATAATGTTTTCTTCACACACCATTAAAATCAGATATTCAAACTGCATGAAGAGCATTAGCATCTGGTTACAAAAAAAGTGTGACACTTTGTGATATTTGGAAATGCCACCTCAAATGAAAAGAAAGCAAAAAAAAATAAAAATGTAAATTACTTTTCCTCCTTAGACATTGAGTATATTTGAGTATATGTTATTATAGCAGACCACAGAATTTGGTGCAAGTTTCTACAGCTAGACTGGGAAGACATCAGGCAAAAATGAACTCTAATGTAGCCATTAAATCAACATGATTTCACAACTTGCAAGGATGCTTTATCTGCAAATACTTCACTAGAAGTGTCAGTTTTTACCTTTTTCCCCTTCCCCTTTTGGATTTAACAATCTTTTGTAATTTGCAACAAAGAATACTATCACAGGTTAACAAGGTAGTGTAAGATTTACTTGATAACAAAGCTGAGGGTGCATACCTCTCTGGTGTTTTTAGGCATGGAATTGTCAAATCTGATAAAGAAAGAAGAAAAAAAATATTATTAACAAATCATGTCATAAAATGACAACAGATTTTATTCAGAGAAAGCAAATAAAGAAGCTTCAGTTCAGATGCCAAAGGCCATTTATTTGCTTACCAGCAGGTATTTTGTCAATTATTGTGAGTGATAGGAAACCAGGTGGAGTAAACTCTGTCTGCCCAACATCGGTATCCAAATAAGCCACTTTTCTATACCTGAAACTCCAAAAAAAAAAAAATCAATGTTTTTTTATAGAATAAAAGCTAAAATCCTACCAAACCTATCACAATTTGACAATTATTACCCGTAAAAATTACAGAGTAAAAAATAAATTGTGAAGAGTTCTTTCAGATGAAAATGGGAAGAAATAAAATTCCAAATATTTTTTAGCAAAAATTTTGCCTATTTCAGTCCCAGCCTCTGCTTCCAAAAAGTAAAATCCTTTTGGTTAGACAACTTAACTGTTGAAAATATATGCAAGGAACTCAGTTCACTGCCACATAGCAACTGTGTTAATCAAATGGAAGAGCACCCTATTTATAGATATTTGTATTCATATTTTATATTTCACATGCAATCTTAACAATTTCCTGATTATGTATAGCAGAGGCCATTAACAACCTTTCACTGAATTGATTACATCAAAATAATCAAATATTCAATAAAGCTTAATAAAATGTTTGTGCTTAAATTAAATGTCCAATTCATACAATAGTGGCAATAAGTATATACGGAGTAAATTTCAATCTATTTTACTTCACTTATACACAATGCATTAGAAGGTAAAACACAATTCATATTTTAATGTAATGACTAGTGGAGTAAAAAAAAAAAGGGGGGGAGGGACCTGTTGAGAAGAACATGGAGGAGGTGGCGGGAAAATGTAGTCTTGCCACAATTTTTGGGGCCACAGATGAAGGAAACTGGTGGGGGTGAAGTAACGGAGTCATAGGCTATGGTGTCGGCAGCATCGGACCATTCGTTGGGTATGATAATATCCGGTGATGGAATCTCATTTTCCAAAGCTGAAGCCATCCCTCTCTCTATTATCTCTCTCCTCAATGCATTTGCACTCAGAGACAATCAAAATCTACAAAAAGAACTCAGCAATTACTACAAATCAAACTTTACAGACATAAGGAAGTATCGCTAACTACATTCTAGTACTGCAATGAGGTTTGGAGAAAGTATACAAAACTAAGCAAACTAAACATCAAAAAGTAGTGATAGACTAAACATCAATCATTCTGGTCGTCCTACCAATTTGAACTAAGCTTCATAATGAATTCCTGATTTACTCAGACTGTCTGAGTTCAAATTCTCATCTCTTCAGATTTTGCAAGACTTTAAGCACATAATTTCCTACTACCGCATTTTATTGAAAAATCAAATGATAGAATGAATTATGAATGAATAGAAGAAACACTCATACCTTGGTTTGCTCAGATGCTAATGTATAGAGACTTAGAGAGGTGCTGATATGTATAGAGATGTCGCTGGAGGGGACAGGGGTTACTGGGTGTGAGAGGGCTTCAGCAAGTTCTACTATCTCTCCCCTCAATGCATTTGCACTAAGAAGTCAGAATAACACGACAGGCATGAGTGTCTACTCACTACTGAACAGAGGGCACACTGATAGTGTGATACTTGGGAGTAGGGCTGCGAACGCGCCGAGCTGAGCCGATCTCGGCTCAACTGGCTCGAGCTCGGCTCGACTGGCACGAGCTCGGCCGAACTTTTAAAAAAAAGCGCCGTCGCTGCAAGGCCGCAGCCTTCGTCCACCGCCGCAACTCGCAAGGCCGCAGCAGCCACAGCAGGCCAAAGCACGCCGCAGCCTGCAGCCTCCACTCCTCCAGTCACGACACAGTATCAGACTAAAGTAAATGTATCAGTGAATACCACTAACCTGTTGTCGTCGCTCGCCGGAGATTGACAGTTGCCGGAGATAGGATGAAGTCGTCGCTGTTGGCCGGTCGTCCACTCGTCCCTGCGTTGCTGCGTCCGACGGCTGCGTGGAGGTGGAATAGCCGAATAGAACAGAGAAAATTTGGGAATAGTTTTTTACATTTTTGGTCACAATTTAAGTGTCACAACTTTGATGGTTTGTTTGGTTGGGTGTAATTTCGATAATTGTAATTCATTAAATTTAAATTCAATAAATTTGACAATTACGGTGTTTAGTGGGAGGGAATTGCAATTCCCTCCAAATGGTGAATTACAATTCATGGAATACCCTATGAATTGTAATTCGGTGGAAATGAGGGGCATTTATATTGGTGTAAAGACCATTTTACCCTTCCTCTGGATCTTTTTTTTTTTGAAATTATTATTATTATTATTATTATTATTATTATTACTACTACTACTACAACATAATGGCATTTTAGTCATTCTGTCGCTTCTTACCTTTCAATTCCATATATTCCTATTCCTGCGTACCAAATACTCTGTAATTTCAATTCCTACATTATTCATTGAATTACAATTCTTTTCCCCCCTAATTCCCTCATCCCAACCAAACACCCTGTTATTCTCAACACAAGTAGTGTTGGATTTTGTTTTTGTTTTTGTTTTTTTTTTTCATTTTTTGTCTTTTTGGATCTGAATCAATAAATTGTCATGTATATTTAAATTTTAGGGGGCTAAAGAAGTCTTTTACCATCACTTAAACAATAAACAAAAGACAAAAAAATAATAATAATAAAGTGAACATCTCATACTGTCAAAGTGGACTGGTCCACAGTCCACCCCACCGCGGGCCTAATTTCTAGCAAGCTTTTGTGGGTCAACATGTTAGGCCCGCAGGCTAGGGTTCATGCAATCCTAACTCGCCCCATGTGAGTTAGCGGGCTTTTGTTTGTTGATTTTTTTTAATTCATGTGAAATTAAGTAAATAACTTTAATATTCATAATTAAAGCATTAAAGTTCATAATCACATATCAATTCATTAATCATTAAACATCAATCCAAAACACATTATGCTTCAAGATATATATATTAAATATGGTCTGCCCCGCAGGTCGCGGGCCATCTTTTTTATAGCTCTAACCCGCCCCATCGCAGGGCATGTGCGGGTCAGCTCGTGGATTTCGGCCCGCTTTGACAGTACTACTCATTATCTTATTCTTACTTTGTCTTTTTTCTCTTACTGTAAGTACATACAAAACCTCTACAAACCCTAACTCAAATCAAGCTAAAAATTATTCTCAATTAGCAACGCATTGATGAAATCAAGGTAGAAACAAGTATAATATTGGTGCATCTGCCTATGGCTTCACAAATAGTTGCATCTTCTTCGAACATGACGGTATACGGTAAGAACATTGTGGATTCAAACAGTGATGGTGAGATATTAGGTAGTCTGTGGACTAGTTTTAAGCCAAGCAGAGATACGAATGACCCACATTTTACTATAAGTATGACATTTGCCTCAAAGTAGTAATTCAAGGATGCATTGCAAAACTATGCAATTAAAAATGGTAAAGATCTTAAAGGTGGAGAATAATGATAAAGAGAGATTCATTTTTTTTTTTTGAAGATTAAAGAGAGATTCATTTTAGAATGCAAAACTTATGGATGTCCTTTTAGAATAAGTCTTTAAAAAGTGATTAACTCTTTGTCATGGAGGATTTTAAAGATGAAGGAAAATCATGAAGGTTGTTCATGGGTCTTTGATAATGAGATATTGAACTCATCTAAGGTAGCCAAGAGATGGTGTAATGAGATTAAATTTCATTCAGACTGGAAGATGCTCAAGTTTAAAGATAAAATGCGCAATGATGACACGTTTAATATGGGTGAAAGACAAACATATAGGGTGCAAGCCAAAGCAAAAACCATGATTCAAGGAAATGAAGAAAAGAACTTTAACAAGATTTGAAATTACGTGTTGGAAATTAATATAACATTTCCAATGTCCACATGTTCAATTAAGTTGAGTGAACTACAATAATTGAACGTAGATATAAGATTTCTAAGGTTCTACATGCGTTGGGATGTATAAGAAGGGCTTCAAGTATTGTAAGCCAATTATTGAGCATAAATTTACATTAATTTCTTACAAACATAAGGGTATAATTGTACTACAGCTTTTAGAGCTTTGAAGAAGTTAGATGTTAATGCATTTGAGGCGTTAGTTGATAAATATCCTAGACTCCTAGAGAATGGTCAAGATCACACTTCTCATGTCACTCACATAGTGGTATGTTGGTAAATAATATTTGTGAATGTTTTAACAATGTCATATATGAAGCAAGACAACAACCAATTATTGATGCCTATAACCCATGAGACAAATGTTAATGAAAAGAATGTATAACTGTAGGGAGACGGGCAAGGCATGGATTAATAATATGTGTCTTATGATTTTAGATAAATTAGCTATGATTGAGAACCAAATCCTTGTTCTGGGATCTCAAAGACCATGATTATGACATGGTGAGACTATCCAAGAAATGACCTACAAATGAAAAGCCTTCTATTGCATTGGTTGGAAATGAAACCCCTTTAACATCCAAAACCTTCAAAAGAACATCTAACACAAGGAATGAGGATTCAGAAGAAGACACGACTCTTATTCTAAGCCAATTCACAAAGTTCCTATGACACAAAGACAAAAGTTATAGGAAACACACATCCTCTGACAGAAAGGTAAGAAAAAATGTACAACGAGATAAATATGAAACTAAAAAGGTTTGTTTTAATTGAAGGAAACCAGGACACTTTAAAGATGAATGTCCTTATTTAGTATACGGAAAATTGTCAAATAGACCCCTGAACGTTACTCAAAAGTTCAATTAGGCCCTCAAACTTTAAAAAGTGCAATTAAACACTTGAACTTGTCAAAATGAATCAAATAAGTCGAATTTACCAATAACCAACAAATTACCAGTAAATTATTGATGTTGACCGCCGCTATTTACTATTCACAACCGCAAAAAAAAAAAACACACAAAAAATAATCATTTTGTCCAGGAGAAGACGATCGGACATCGTCTTCTCCATTAGAGAAGGTGACTAGATCTGGTCGCCTTATCCATTGGAGAAGGCGACCTACCTTTGGAGAAGACGCAATGGAAAAAATGACCAAGGTCGCCTTCTCCACAAAGAAGACGACCGGTTGGTCTTCTCTGGTTGAGAAGGCTAATTACTAGGCATAGAAAAATCACCGGGGGATAGAATCGCTCTTGGTTTCAATTCGTCATCTTCTCCGGCACTACCTTCTATCGGATTGGTATTTGTTAAGGAATCTAATGTGGTACAAACCCATAACTCAACTCCAGTTGATTATGGAACCAATCGAAATCGACAAGGCTTAGGTTTCAAGAATGTTGCCTAGACCCATCAAAATAAATCTAATAAGGCAATTTTTAGAAACTGATGAGGTCAATGGAAGAAGTGGAAAACTTTTAGAAATAAAGGAATACAAAATTATATAAGAAACTAAAATGTTTGGAAGGAGTGAGTTCCTACAAGAATGACCTATGATCTAAACAAAGTGGACCCAACCCCTGTAGGAACAAAATTTCCTATCGGAGACAACCAAAAGAGTATAGAAGTCACTTCTTACTGGCAGAAATATACATGCTGGAAATTTTCCTAGCCCACATCAGAGGATATATATGGGTAGGATTCCAAGGAATGATGTTGGTAGAGATTTTCCTTATGATGCTGATTAGGCAATGACTTGTTTCTTTACCTAGACCTAGGTTAAGAAATTTCAAAGAAGTCAAACATTCTTGAGGGTATCAAAATTATTTTAGGTCAAAATTTAAAAAAACCGATGATACAAAACAATTTTATAGCATTCAATTTGATTATGATTTAGAATGGGAACGAAGAATGGCTCAAGTCCCTCATGATGGGTTCGAGCTACCTTACAATTCCAAAAGAGCTAACTTCCGATGACCCAAATTTGTTTGGATATCAGAAACTTTGTGGTATTCATGCATGAACCTTCATTCATTCTTTTTTTTTTTTTTTTGAAACAAAATGAATGAAAACGTAATCATTGTTAGGAATAAATCAAGGCTTGCTCAATATCAGTTATTGTAGTGGTTTGAAAATTTGACCATCTAAGAGGGAAGAATGCCAGTAATTGAAGAGAGTAGTGCAAAAAGAGGGAAGAATGCAATTAAGGAGGAACTGCAAATCACCCACGTACCATTAAAGTTCAAGCTACTGTGGAATATCATCACTAAATGTATGATTAATCTTCATGGCAAGATCAACTTTTTTGTATGATAGCAAAAAGGGGGAAAAGTAGTAAGGAAGAAGATAAGTAGTAGGGGGAAGATTAGGAAGAATATGAGTTTGAATGGAAACTTTATAATTTTGTAGTATTAGATAGTT
>CM008333.1:6346206-6357207 GCA_002525835.2 Ipomoea batatas | reverse complement strand
CTTAGAAAATGGTAAAGCCTATTATTACTTCCTTTATTTTTATCCCATTTTTAAAAAGTTCATATTTTAGTCCATTGCATCAAGTTTCTCAGCAAACAAAGAATCAACCCTCCGAAAACCCCACCAGTGCCATTTACACATGTACAATTATATAATTAAGAGGTCTCAATATTACATATAGTTACATTAAATTTTAACTAATTTAAAATCTAACTACATATTACTGTTTTGAAAGAGAGCTATTTAAACACTCATTACTCCATGTATCAAGTGAAGTCTATCAATCACAACACTAAGATTATAATGAGTTGAGAAGAATACAAGATTCAGGAGGAAGCTAGGATGATCAAACATTTGAACTCGCACAAATAGCATAGTTTCTACTATGTACTAGTAATAGATTATGAGTTAATGGACTCATTGTGAACACCAAATATTAATCCTCCCACCTAAAAGGCCTCTGAATAAACACTATCTATTCATCTATAATTTTGTCGGGTTGAAATGTGGAGTTTTGAGGTGAGTGAGTTTGCCTTTGAGCCGTTTGAGGTGAATCACTTACAAACAAAAAGATGAGCTGCTGCCATGCATATAAGCCCTGCTGGAATGCATTCTCAGAGCAATTTAGCCACGCACTTCGCCATGCAATGCAACAACAATGAGGTGTAACGCAAGAGAGGTTTGAAGGACATGCAAACTGCAAAATGGCATCTCCCTCTCCCCCACATCTCCCCCTATGTGTCAACTCCAACGCCTCCCATCTCCCCTATATATACCGCGGTTTCCCCTCGCCACTTCTCACCATCACATCTCCATTCCAATCCCTCTAAGCTTCAATTCCTTACAAACATGGCGAAATCTTCTGCTTTGCTTTCCCTCTCCCTCACCTTCCTGGTGCTCTTCAATGGCTGCTTTGCGCGGCAGAGCTTCCAGCAGAGCCAGAACAACGACTGCCAGTTCAGCCAAATCAACGCCTTCGAGCCCACCCTCCGCATCCAGGCCGAGGGCGGCGTCACCGAGTTCTGGGACCCCTACAATCAGCAGTTCCAGTGCGGCGGGGCCCACGTCTACCGCCACATCATCCAGCCTAGAGGCCTCCTCTTGCCTTCCTACACCAACGCCCCCCTCGTCGCCTATGTCCAACAAGGTTTAGAACTACTCTTTGCTATTCATCTTTTGGACTGACATATGTTCGATCTTGTACTTAAATAACATATAATGACACTCACATAGCCTCAGTGGAGACTAATTGACTCTTTGTGCTGACATATCTTCTTGTATTAACAGGGCAGGGAGAGTTTGGAATTGTGGTTCCGGGCTGCGCAGAGACGTACCAATCCTTCCAACAATCTGAACATGGTGGCTCTAGCTTCCTTGACAGGCACCAGAAGATTGGCAGCTACAAACAGGGCGACATTATTGTCTTCCCTGAGAGCGCAGTTCACTGGCTCTTCAACAGCGGCAACGAACAAACTGTCCTAGTTGTTCTTCAGGATACCTCAAACGATGCTAACCAGCTTGACGCTAATCCTCTCGTACGTAACCACAAATTTAACCTACTATTAGTCTTTACTAGTCAGCTATGAATAACTTAAACTAAACTGATTTATCTTATTATTAACCGTTGCTGGTCAGCTATGAATGATTTAGATTAAACTAGTTTATGTTATTCTGATCATCCAAAATTTATCCTATTATAAGCTGTTGCTGGTCAGCGATGAATAATTTAGACTAAACTGATTTATCTTATTCTGTTTGTTATGTTTTGTTTTGCTTACAGAGGTTCTTCCTGGCCGGAAACTCGCAACAAAGCCAGGGAAGCAGCCAGCAAGGACAGCGTGAACAGGGACGAAAGCAAGGACAGCGTGAGCAGGGACAACAGGGACAGCGGGAACAGGGACAACGGGAGCAGGGACAGCAACAGCACGGCGGGAAACAAGAGCTGATGACGGAGAGGCTGAAGGAACAGTTGGGATACAACGGCAACATTTTGGCCGGATTCGATGTCCAGATCGTGAAGGATGCATTGAACACGGACATGGAGACGGCGCAAAAGATCGTGGGAGAGAGATCACAGGAGGATAGAGGACACATCATTACCGTGGACAGGGATCTTCAGTTGATCGTGCCATCATCATCGTCGTCAAGATCGGAGGAGGAACACCAGACCCGCAAACAAGGAGGAGGATCATCCAACGGCCTCGAGGAAACCCTCTGCACCGCCAGAGTACGACAGAACATTGACAACCCTAGAAGAGCCGACATCTATGACCCTCAGGCCGGCCGCTTCACCACCCTCAACAGCTTAACCCTCCCCATCTTCGGCCAAGTCCGCCTCAGCGCCGCCCGTGGAATCCTCAATAGGGTATATACTCCTCCCCCTCTCCTCCCCACTATTGCAAAAATCGACCGTTTGGCACCCTAGATGCTAGGGGCCAGACCTAGTAGAATTGATCCCTAGTAGACCCTCTAACCCTTAACTCAATGGATTCGGACAAATTTTGTCGGAGTTCACTCCCTCAACTAGGCAGAGTTAGTCAAGCTGTTAGGTGCTAGTCTATAGCTGGACTAGCATCTAGCGCCTACTGCAACCATGCTTCTCCCAAATTCACTAAATAAGGGTAACTGAGTTTAGATAACAAGAAACCCATGTTAGGAGTTTGAATCCTGACCTCCTCAATTTGACCAATTTAGGCAGATTTACTTCCGTCATTTTGCTGGTTAGAGTCACAAGCGGAATTCGAATTGGAATACTTCTGCTATATTTAATATCTTTAAATTGTGTGGCATTGTGCAGAACTGGGGAGTGGTGCCAAAGTGGTGCATGAACGCGCACAGCTTCATCTACGTGACAAAGGGCAGCGCACAAGTCCAGATCGTGAACCACGAGGGAGAAACCATCCTAGACCAGCAAGTCCAAGAAGGCCAACTCTTCCTCGTACCCCAGAACTTCGCCGTGGTGAAACAGGCCGGCGAGCAAGGGTTTGAGTGGGTGGAATTCAACACAAATGAAAACGCCATGTTCAACACCCTGAGCGGCCGCACCTCCACTCTGGCCGGCCTGCCGGCGGACATTATCGCCGCTTCTTACGAGCTATCAAGCTCCAAGGCTCAGAGCCTGAAGCAAAACATGAATTCCGTGTGGTTTTACCAGGCTTCCAGCAGCAGCCCGTGGTCATCATCTTCTGGCCGATCTGCTTTCATATAAGAACCGGAAAACGTACATCCGAATGAATAAAACTACGGGGATGGATCGGAGAGTTTAAGCAAGTTTGTTTCGGCATACAATTATGGATTTTAGAATAAGACAGGAAACTGTACTGTTCCTCCCTCAGCTCCTAAAACTATAATACAATTATCGTTTTCACTTTTTTCACAATCATAATTCATTTAGCGTAAAACTATATTTTTATTACCATTTTCATTTTTAATTCAACAAATATGTAGTTTTACAATACTAATTACTGCAAACTTAGTTCACCCATACAAAACTATATAATATAAATTAATTAAAATATAAGTACATGGCCAAAGATTGCGGAAAATGTGATGTCGAAAAGGTATTATAAAATGTATTATCGCTAAAAAATGTTTGGTCGCCAAAAAATTTGTCACTAGCTGAAAAATGATACTACGTACATGAGTTATTTGCTTCTTGATTAGTTGTGAGAAAACTAGGAAGAGGAGATGTGCAAATTTGAGAAAGTAAAATTGAAGTAAAAGAGTTGAAGGAGTAAAAATGGTGTACTCTATATGTATATATTGGTAAAAGCCAGGCATGTATTCAGCTTTGTACTGTATATGTAATGCAGCTTTGTACGCTATATCTGTATATCGGTAAACTAGATGCAGCTTTGCATTGTATATATATATGTGTGTGTATATCAATAAAGCTTTTACTTTTTGTATAATTGTATTTATTCCCTTAGAAAATGGTAAAGCTATTATTACTTTTTTTTTTTATCCAATTTTTAAAAAGTTCATATTTTAGTCCATAATCAAGTTTCTCGACAAACAAAGAATCAGCCCTCCAAATACCCCACCATTGCCATTTACACATGGACAATTATATAATTAGAACTTAGAAGGTCTGAATATATATTACATATATATACTTAACATTAAATTTTAACTAATTTAAAATCTAAACACTCATTACTCCCATGTATCAAGTGAAGTCTATCACAACACTAAGATTGATAATGAGTTGAGAAGAATACAAGATTCAGAAGGATTAAATAGCTTAGTTTAATTTACTATATATTAGTAATAGATTAAGAGTTAATGGATTCATTGTGAATACCAAATATTAATCCTCCTACCTGAAAGGTCACCGAATGAACGTTATCTATTTATCTACAATTTTGTCCAGCTGAAATGTGGGGATTTTGAGGTGAATCACTTACAAACAAAATGATGAGCTGCTGCCATGCATATATATATGCCCTGCTGGAATGCATTCTCAGAGCAATTTAGCCACGCACTTCGCCATGCAATGCAACAATGCATGAGGTGTAACGCAAGAGAGGTTTGAAGGACATGCAAGCTGCAAAATGGCATCTCCCTCTCCCCCACATCTCCCCCCTATGTGTCAACTCCAAAGCCTCCCATCTCCCCTATATATACCGCGGTTTCCCCTCGCCACTTCTCACCATCAAATCTCCATTTCAATTATATTCCTATAAGCTCTCAACAAAAAATGGCGAGATCTTCTGCTTGGCTTTCTCTCTCCCTCACATTCCTGGTGCTCTTCAATGGCTGCTTTGCGCGGCAGAGCTACCAGCAGAGCCCCAACGAGTGTCAGTTCCGCCAAATCAACGCCTTCGAGCCCACCCTCCGCATCCAGGCCGAGGGCGGCGTCACCGAGTTCTGGGACCCCTACAATGAGCAGTTCCAGTGCGGCGGGGCCCACGTCTACCGCCACATCATTCAGCCTAGAGGCCTCCTCTTGCCTTCCTACACCACCGCCCCCCTCGTCGCCTATGTCGAACAAGGAACGTCATCTTTAGAACTACTCTTTGCTATTAATGACTCTCTCATAGTCTTAGTACTACTCTTTGCTATTAATGACTCTCTCATAGTCTTAGTGGAGGCAGATTGACTCTTTGTGCTGACATATCCTATTGTATTTTTTGCCATTTTGAACAGGGCAGGGAGAGTTTGGAATAGTGGTTCCCGGGTGCGCAGAGACATACCAGTCATTCCAGCAATCTGAACAAGGTGGCTCTAGCTTCCTTGACAGGCACCAGAAGATTGGCAGCTACAAACAGGGCGACATTATTGTCTTCCCTGAGAGCGCAGTTCACTGGCTCTACAACAGCGGCAACGAACAAACTGTCCTGGTTGTTCTCCAGGATACCTCAAACGATGCTAACCAGCTTGACGCTAATCCTCTCGTACGTAACCACAAATTTAACCTACTATTAGTCGTTTCTGGTCAGCTATGAATAACCTAGACTAAACTGGTTTACCTTATTATGATTCTGAATAAACTGGTTTACCTTATTCTTTATCAAACTAGATTTATTTAGTGCAAATTATTGAATAGTGGTTGATTATCATGGTTTGTTTTGCTTACAGAGGTTCTTCCTGGCCGGAAACTCGCAACAAAACCAGGGAAGCAGCCAGCAAGGACAGCGTGAACAGGGACGAAAGCAAGGACAACGTGAACAGGGACAACGTGAGCAGGGACAGGGACAGCAACAGCACGGCGGGAGACAAGAGCTGATGACGGAGAGGCTGAAGGAACAGTTGGGATACAACGGCAACATTTTGGCCGGATTTGACGTCCAGATCGTGAAGGATGCATTGAACACGGACATGGAGACGGCGCAGAAGATCGTGGGAGAGAGATCACAGGAGGATAGAGGACACATCATAACCGTGGACAGAGACCTTCAGTTGATCGTGCCATCATCAGAGCAACACCAAACCCGCAAACAAGGAGGAGGATCATCCAACGGGCTCGAGGAAACCCTCTGCACCGCCAGAGTAAGACAGAACATCGATAACCCTAGAAGAGCCGACATCTTTGACCCTCAGGCCGGCCGCTTCACCACCCTCAACAGCTTAACCCTCCCCATCTTCGGCCAAGTCCGCCTCAGCGCCGCCCGCGGAATCCTCAATAGGGTATGTACTCCTCCCCTCCCCACTATTGCAAAAATCAACCGGCACTGCCTAACTGCTAGACTGATAAGAATTGCTTCCTAGGCAGTTGCTTAAGGCCTAACTCAACATACTCCATTGAATTCAACCCAGTTAACTCTCTCAACTAAGCAAAATTAGTCAAGACACTGCCTAGGTGCTAGGTGCTAGTCTATCGGTCAACTAATTCCTAAGACTTACTGCAACCATGTTCCATCCAAATTCACTAAATAAGAGTAACTCAGCCAAGATAACAAGAAATCTCCCTCTTAGTCACAAGAACAATGTCACTAGTTTGAATCTGATCTCCCTAGTTTGAGCTTATTAGGACAATCTAGATTGGTTTACTTCTATTTTGCTGACTAGAGTTACCAGACAGGATTAGAATAGAAATACTTCTGATATAGTTAATATCTTTTAATTGTGTGGCATTGACCAGAACTGGGGAGTGGTACCAAGATGGACCATGAACGCGCACAGCTTCATCTACGTGACAAAGGGCAGCGCACAAGTCCAGATCGTGAACCACCAAGGAGAAACCATCCTAGACCAGCAAGTCCAAGAAGGACAGCTCTTCCTAGTACCCCAGAACTTCGCGGTGGTGAAACAGGCCGGCGAGCAAGGGTTCGAGTGGGTGGAATTCAACACCAATGAAAACGCCATGTTCAACACCCTGAGCGGCCGCACCTCCACTCTCGCCGGATTGCCGTCGGACATTATCGCCGCTTCTTACGAGCTATCAAGCTCCAAGGCTCAGAGCCTGAAGCAAAACATGAATTCCGTGTGGTTTTACCAGGCTTCTAGCAGCAGCCCGTGGTCGTCATCTTCTGGCCGATCTGCTTTCATATAAGAACCGGAAAACGTACATCCGAATGAATAAAGCAAAACGGGGATGGATCGGAGAGTTTAAGCAGTTTGTTTCGGCATGGAGTTATGGATTTTAGAATAAGACAGGAAACTGTACTGTTCCTCCCTCAGCTCCTAACTATGTCTACAAATAAATAAATAAATAAATAAAATGCTACATTTCTGCACTATATCTTCTCTCTTAGCTTGGATGTGTTTTTTTTTTTTTAAATGGCTTATCTTGATTCATTAAATCGGACTGAACAATCTTTACAAGAAATGAAGGCGAAGTGTCTATCCACTCCTCACAGTCTGATCCAGAAAAGGCTTCCCTAGAAACAATGTGAGCAACTCAGTCGTAATTCCCGACAAATTTAACTTGCAATCTGACTTAGAAAGAACTTCCCTATCAACCGTGTGAGTATGGTAACTCCAGACAAATATAAAAGTGATCAGCCACGGATTTTGGCTCCACTCTTGGCAATCTAACCCAGAAACGACTTTCTTAGCAGTAGTGTGAACAATTTAGTTGTAATTTCCGGACAAATTTAAAAGTGGGCAGCCACGGATTTTGGCTTCATTTTTACGCAACACGGGATGCACCTAATACTAAAGACATGCAAAAAGAATCTTGCAAATTGCAAAACACAGTAACAACTTTGGGAAGTTGTTGCCCACGGTTTCTGAAAAAGGTATATATACTATACCTTTAGAATCTATCCCAAATCTTAGTTGTTATTAAGATTTTATAGTAATTACGTGAGACTAGTGGTAGGCTTTAATTTGTATACACATCTGTTAAAATGTTTCATCACATATATGCTTATTCTTTTATTCCTTGTGATCCCTCCTCTTCTGATCTAAAAGGAGGGTGACGATAATGGCACTTCAACTCATTATTTACTATAAATAATAATACACTCCATAGCTAATAAACTCTGTAATTTGAAGATGTCTGCGGATAAAAGACGCAATGTTTTGTCTGCGTAAGAATAAAGTGATCTGATTAATTATATAATTGAATTACCAAAGTAAACTAACCCCAAACTCCTCCCCTACCACTATAAAGAAACAAACTCTCTTATTCTTCTTTCACCTTATTTCATTTCATCTCTGATCAACCAATCTTGATCGCCGGAAAATATGTCTTGCCTGAATTTGAAGGGATTGTTTCCCACCACGAAGGTGTTGAAGCTCTTGTCCACCAAGCTGATTCCCTTCAAGCTGCACCGCCTCAACCGCTCCAAGGTCATCAAGAAGCAGCAGCGAAAGACACCGTTCCCCGACAAGGCTATCATCAAGAAAGGTGGTTCCGGCCGATGGCCGAAGCTGACCGGAAGGGCGAAGAAGAAGAAGTTTCAGTTCAAGACGACGAAAAGGATCGGTTTTTATAAGAAAGCGGCGCCGGTGTATATAGACCAGCTATTCGTGGAGCCCGTGGCGGCGGTGAAGGAGCATCCGGAGATTCCGGGTGCCAAGAAATGGGTCCCCAACTTGAAGAAAGAGGACTGTGATCATCGTGTTGATGATCAAGAAGCTTGTAGTAGCACGGCCGGGTATGGGGATGTTGATGGCGGATCCGGTGAGGCCGATGATATGTGGGAAGCCATCGTGGCTTCGCCGGAGATGCACGGAATCAACGAGAGGGCTGAGGAGTTCATATCCAATTTCCGGGCAGAGATGAAGCGCCAGGAAACTTTGGATAAGCGCGGCTTGTAGTATACTACCCATATTCTATCTCAACTAAAAGTTTATAGTTATTGTAAATATTCTATTTCAACTAAAAGTTTTAATAACAAAAATTCCATAGTTTTTTTGAATACAACTGACCCTATTACATTGTAGTATCTGTTCATCTATACTTTTCTCAACCTGTTGAAGCACAAAGAGTCAATTTCGAGACCTCCACCACTGAAGGTGGCCACTACATGCCAATTGAACACAAGGTGCTTGGCAGTTTCTATCCATAGTTAGACTACACAATTCATTCTATAATAATAATAATAAATCTTTTGGTCTAATAGCACAAAATAACTCTCTATAAGAAGTCATAGATTTGAACTCCAATAGTAATTATGAACCGATACTAACATAGTCAAGATGAGAATGAGAACAAGAATCCATATGTAATAATAATAATAATATAATAATAATAAACTTTATTCAAACATTTTCTTAGAATTCAAGATGGAGAATGAGAACAAGAGTCCATATGTACATTCACTATTTCGATTGAAACAAGTAATCTTTTTGTTACATTTAAAGGGAAAGAGAACCCTCAACATTTTAGTCTCAAACCCATGATACTGATAAGAGTTCGAACCAACTTCAAATTTGACAATATTACATCAGGCTCCAGGAAATAACTAAAGGATAACATATTATTATCAGCATCTCAATGCAGAAAATCCCTCATTGGATCATCATGGTGGATCTTCTTCATCCTATATGCCTCCATTTCTTCGGGTGTGACCTGGAAGGCAATTACATGAATGGTCAAGATTAATTACAACTGGATGATGAGATGATGGTTATGAATACAAGAAATGAAATGAAATGAAGAGAGCAGCATACCTCATTATCATACTTCACATTATATTTCCGTTTCCTTTCATCTGTCACTTCTCTTCTCCTTTCATCCTCCTGGTTATACAACATAGTAAAACATGCATCAAAAGATGTTTTTGAATTCATAAAAATCCACATGTAAGGAGAAATTATTGGTTGTGTACGGGCACAGGTAATGGTTGTGAAAGCACATACCTTTTTGAGTGCTTCAGCCAATTTTTTGTCATCCAGAACCAAATCATCCGGTATATCAGTTCCCCATGTAGCAAGTTTCTTTTGCTCAGTTGGTGTATGGGCATCTGGATGATTCATAATCGATTTAAATGATATATAAATGGACACACATATATAAAAATAGCATAAAACTTGGAACAAATGCTCATAGCAAAAATACTTTGAACTGGCAATATTAACTTACCTTCTGTCGCTTCTTTGCGAGCAATATTGGCCTTCATTAGATCGCCTGCAGCTTCAGCTGCTTCAATTCCAGCTGTTCCTGTGCAATAACTGTTTCGGATGGTCTGTTTGCAGCACTTGTAACCCCATTGGTGGTCCTTCCACCAGGAACCCCACACAGTGGTGTGATTATTGATGAAAACATCCTCTTCATATTTGCTCCTGGGAAGGGACATCTCCTGCAGACAAAATGGCAGACCCGAATAAGATTATTCACTCAAGAAAACAACAGGCAAAAGACAAATGCTGCAATGACATATTCCTATTCATTCCCAACTTCCCATATAAGACAATGGGGTTGGTACAGTTTATGCAGATGAATTTCCATATATGCAGTTAAGGTAAAAATGTCAAATTCATATTCATAAACTCTTATTTCAAATATTACCTGTCCCTTCACAATCCTGCCAGTTCGATCATATTCAACTTCTCTCTCACTTTGACCCAGTAAAAGTTCTCTAGGAAGTGTTTCATCACTAGCTGCATTGCCATATTTCTCCATGATGGTGTCCTTGGTCTGGGACTTCAATTTGTCTTTACTGACTTTATAATTTTTATAAAGCAATTCAGCTTGGGAGGGAGCTGCTTGCATATGGATGTCATGGCCCTTCTCAAAAGATTCCCAAGCATGAATATTGAGCTGCTTGAACTCCAGTGCTTGACCACTTAATCTATTTTGGTTATCTCCCTATAACACAACCAAACCACAAATCAATATTTGAATATAAGCAAATTACTAATATTTTTTTTAAATAACAATATTTAAAACAAAACTTACAGCATAGAACTTCTCATTTGGATCCATATCTGGAAGGGGATCTTCACGCATGGACCGGGTTTTGGGGTCATAGTGAGCAGAATTGACATCAAGATTAAGAAGATATTTGGCAGTATCTTCTCGAATACGTAGATTCCTGAAAAGAGAAAAACATTAAGAGCGTTGAGATGTTAAGCATTTTTAAGAAGATGCATGTCAGGGGATAGTGT
>CM008333.1:6193250-6204555 GCA_002525835.2 Ipomoea batatas | reverse complement strand
GATGATCCTCTCCTTTCCATCACAGTATATGATCGAACCACTCGAACCTTGACAACACTCCTCCTCTTAAACGTCGTCAACTCATTTAAAAGACAATACATACCCATGATTCTGAAGTTGGAATGCAAATGGGATTTCAGTTTCAGTTTCAATACGATTAGGAGATTAGGAGATGGCAGGAAATTAAATTTGATTCGTAAATTGCATTAATTTGTAATCCTTCACTAACCTGTAATATATAATGCTGCGCATTAATGGACTTCTTGGACCTCACGGCGCAGCAATGCCTGGGATGCCGAACCGACGGCAACGATTCCCTTTCCGATGTAGAGGGAATTACGCCGTTTACAAACGTGTGGCCTAACACTTACTATTTGAAATCATTATGTTTCCTTTCACATTACTGACTCTTCCATCTAAATCGTTAGTATTTCCTTAATTACAAAACTGCACCGTTTTACCAATCTGATAGACCGAAAAATTACACCCTAAACTACGCCGTTTTGCACTGGGCGGGAACTGCATTTAATGATCTTCTTCTGGCTTTTTTATTATAGAAGACTACTATGGATTTTGATTGTCTCCTCAATTGAAAAACGCATTCCTTAAAAAAAATAAGGGTTTTATTCCATTATTCCTCCTCAGCCACTTCCCATAACTATTTAGATTTTTTTTTTTCATATTCGTGCTTTGGATGTCTTTATATTAAAACCAATTGTCTTGATTTTTTGTTCTTGCATTTTAAAAATCTTTATTCCCATTATAGGATCATACATAACCAAACAGCAATATTGATAATCATTTCCATTTCACCCTGGCCTACTACTAAACATGCAAAATACTTTTACCAAAACTCATTACCATTACCAATACCAAGTATTTGATACCATTCCGATTCCAATTTTTATGTGCGAACCAAATACACCCTAAGAAAATTCTATGCAATAGACTTAACCAAGATGGAGAATATTTTGAATTAAAAGATGATATACTCCCAAAATTAAAAATTAAAAGTAACTTAATTGATGATCAATTATTTGAGAGCCAACTTGGCAACTTACATACAAGAATACAACAAACCGTGAAGTCACATCATTTTCAAAAGGAAAGTTCCAATGTCACAAGTCCTGTCTTTTTGAAATAATATAAAACTATCTAACATGTCTGAAATTCGAGGCAATTACGAAATGCAAAATACTATTTGGACTCTTAAAATCTATTCTCAATTTTTACTCTTGATAAGTGCTAAAGATGTTTTGTTTGTGGAGTATTTTTGTGTCCATTGGTGTCTTGTTTGAGTCCTTTGGAGTTACTTTGTGGGTTTAATTGTCTTATTTTGGATAAAGATACATATGAGGACTATGGGACAATTGTGTGTTTTCAAGGAGTCTAAGTGCTTACAAGAGCATCGGAGGCAAGGGAAAGGTGAAAAGTGGCAAAGGCATGAAGACCCACGCTGGTACGGGCGCAGTACACTCGTATTTCCAACATATGGGAGCAGGCCGTATGTTCTACGACCCAGAGTACGCGCGTACGGGAGCTTGATTCGCGAAGGAAGTTCTGTTACGAGCAAAGTACCGCCATACTTCACTAGTACCAGCATCAGTTTAGTAGAGTAGAAATAGTTTGTTGGCTTGATTAATTAGAAGATATCTAGATTTTTACACTTTGTTCAGACTTGTACGTACTTTAAGTTTTAGAGAGAGAATCCTCCCTAGGGTTCTTAGAGCAACTTTACACAATGATCTAAAGATTCTAGGGGATTCCAACTACAAATGATTGAAGATTTTTTTGGAGATTGAAGATTGTTCTTGAAACTAAATTTGTTTATTTCAATTAATTGCAATTTACTTTCATTTCACATGCTTCCATTGATTCTTCATCTTAGCTATTCAATTGTGACAATGTGTAGCTAATTGATGCATGATATTTTCGATCACGGTGAGTATGGGTATTATGTTGTTCATTCTCTGCAATTGGGAGTTATGACACTAGTATGCAATCACAAGCAACTAGTCACAAATCTTAGGAAATTAACAAGAAGCTAAGCAATATCAAACAAGATAGAGTAAACACATATAAAAAAGAGATGAACAAGAACAAGGAAATAAGAATTAAGCTAGGAAGTATTATCTTCTAGATGCATAACACAACCTAAGGATTGGGAGAAAATCACACAACCAAGTAACTGAGGGGATGCACAAAGGAATCCTAGTCTATACGCCACTCTCGTGATCAATAAACAATGATTAGAACAAAGAATTGTCCCACTTTCGTAATGCATTAACTCCAAGTTCTACAAGCACACAATGTATCAAAGCCCCCAATTTCTCCTATTTTTATAGAGAAAAATTGGATTTATGCAAGGAGTGACTTGGAATCTTGATTCAACTCTCATTGTAGCAAAAAATTCCTCCAAAAGCATGCTAATGAATGTTGTATACCAATCATTAACAAGATACAAACACAAATCTTCCATAAACGTAAACTCAAGAACTCAGGTTGACAAAAATTCTCTTCATGCAATAATCAAGAATATAATATAGCATCAAGATAGATCATGAAACTCTAACTCAAGTTCACAAACTAATTACTCACACATATATATTAAACATAAACATTGCCAAAACGCAATAATAAAGCATAAATGGCATAAAGGAAGGAGATAGAAAGAAATAAAAATTTATCTACTAAAATGAAAGAACAATCTCGAAATGTCAGAATCCAAGCTTCAAGTCTTGATTACAAGCATCTAAAATGTTAAAAGAACCTAAATCTAAGCATAATCTAAACTAAAAATATGAAAGTAAATGAAGGAGAATAGCTAGGGTTCAACCATGGGTCAAAATCATGAAAATAGAGCTCATTTCGTGCTTAAATAAGAAGCAAGTTTGTAGCTGGAAATTGCAAAGCTGGGGGGCTCAACTCATCGAGCATTTACAAAATGAAAACCGAATCTTTCTGCCAAGCCTCGACGCATCGAAAATAATTCTCAACTTGTCAAAAATCTCTCTGCAACTCAATTTTAGTTTGTTGGCTGATTTTGACCCTTTTGACTTCAAAATTAGGCTTTTCGATCTTCATAAGAGTTGTATCCCTTCGAATCTTCAGTGGCGTAAGAATCACTTGGTTCGGACATTCCTAGGCTGAGATATGATCAAAATACTAAGATGTCGACATATTGAGCGAAAATTACAACTCTATGATCTTTTGCTCAACTTTTGCCTTGCTTTGTCCTTGTGATCAAATTCATTGAAAGTACTACTCTTTGACTCATTAGAAGTATTTTAGACATCCTCTTAACATCTCCTTGGCTTTCATTAACTTCTAATGCATCCAAAATGCTCAAAAAACGCACAATTGTTTTCAACACAACAATTTATGCAAAAGGTATAAACAAAGGAACTAAGGCACTTTTTGCATAAAATCAAAGTATTTATCACTCAAAATAGGTTTATACATGGGGTAAAAATATGGACATAAATGCACTTATCACTAATTCATAAGGAATTAGGATTAAGTTTACTGCCAAGCCTTGTGGTCTAGTGGCACCCGGTTGCAGTGTTTGCTTACTTGCTTCTTTACAATTACTTGTTGCTTTACTTTCATTTGTTACTTTGATAATGCTCGTTGTTTAAGTCTTGAGACCTAGCTTTCTACAGCTCAGCTTTCTACAGCTCTTACGCACTTATGCTTAGCCACTGCACATTGTTCAATTATCATTCGCCATCTTTAAAGAACGACATCTCGGGGAAGCTTCACCTTTCCCAACCTACTTTCCATCCATCATTTACTACGAGTATCAACTCTTTCACACAAATTTTTTGATGTAGGCATCTTTATTGAGACCCACATAATGAAGATAGCCTATCAATATTTGCCAAGTAAGGGAGTAACTGCGAGGGAGTAGAGTTTGGGAGTCCATGTAGTAGAACTCTTACAAAATGACGACCTATCATTTTACACTTCATTTGGAATTCCTTATTTTTTTTAAAATAATATTTATGTGATGGATGTGTTTTGCAATGCTTGCAAAATTTGTTTGAGTTCTACACTTCTACTATATGGGGTTTATATCTCTATTTCTCCACTTTTACTCCATGAACTGCCAAATAATTATAAGTTATCATTATCCTGTGGGTCCCAATAAAAATATGGAATAAGGATCAAATAGGCCACTGAAATATACACCAAAATGCAATTAGGCCATCGACCTAAAAAACAAAGCAATTGGGTCCCTGAAGGCCTGAACTACACAAATTCATGCAATTTCATCCAAAATGATATGTTTTACCTGATGTGCAAGTTACCAATTTTAAAAATATTATTTTTAAAATAATTTTACATAAAATAATTAATTAAAATTAAAAATTAAAAATTAAATATATAAAAAAAAAACAAGAGCGGCCGGCCAGAGATGAATCGTCTCCGGCCGACTTCGTCTCCATAGCCAGGAGACTAAGGTTCCTTCGTCTCCTGGCCATGGAGACAAAGCCGGCCGGGGACGAATGGCCTGAAGTGTTTTTTTTTTAATTTTTAATTTTTAATTAATTATTTTCTTTAAAATTATTTTAAAATATTATTTTTAAAGTTGATAACCAGCACATCAGATAAAACAAGTCATTTTGGATGAAATTGCATGAATTTGTGTAATTAAGGGACCCAATTGCATTGTTTTTGAGTTCGATGGCCTAATTGCATTTTAGTGTGTAGTTCAGTGTCCTATTTGACCCTTATTCCTAAAAATATTAACATCAACAATTGGATGCGAACTTACTCAACGAGAGTCCTTATACCATTTCCTATAATTTGTTGTCCTTGTAAGTTTATGCTACTTTTGTTCACTATTATTTTTTTTAATACAACTGACCCTATTACATTGTAGTATCTGTTCATATTTTCTCAACCTAATGAAACACAAAGAGTCAATTTACCCCCACGCCCCCATGTACTGAAGCTCGATGTCATGACTTCCCATATGGGAGAGTCACTACATGCTATCTGAGAACAAGATGCTTGGCAAAGATTAAAATGAAAAGAAGGGTGATTAGGTTAGTGTACAATAAATTATGAACTTGTTGACTTCTAAGGATTGGAGTCACAGACTCACAGGCCATGTTTATTAGGTGACTGCATAATAAAACTCAAGAATAATAACCATCGTATATAAATTATGCATGACTTCTACTATATATATTCCTAAATTCTTTTTTTTTTTTTTGAAAGGGCCAAATTCTATTTTATGATATGATAAACAAAAATATGTTATTTCATCATGTGGGTTCAAAGAAAAATGTCTATATTAAAAACTTGTGCATCAACAAGGGTGGATAAATAATTTTTTTTTTGAGTGGGGACGAAGTTCAAATTAATTCAAAAATCTCATTAACAGAATATTGCATCAGATCCGCCCCAGTGCCCCATACTAGATCCACCCTAAATATAAAATTAGAGTCCCCCAAGTATTTTCCATAAATTATACTCCAATATATTGTCACTTAACAAAAAGCAGCCAGCCAAGGGCCTTGTAGTCCAGTGGCATCAAACCCTTCCCTTTATACGGGAGGTGGTGGGTTCGAGCCTCAGTGGAGGCGTTGCTGTCTCTTTGTGCTTCAATAGGTTGAGAAAGTAGTTTATAAACAAATACTACATTGTAATAGAGTCAGTAGCATTCAAAAAAAAAAACAAAAAGCAGCCACTTTTTCAAAGCTCATTGCCAACCAAACAATAAATCCATAATTATCTCATTATGTACAATAATAAAAAACTGACAAACACACAGTCCCACACAATGACAATTGACAAACATCAAAAAAATAGCTTGGACTGTTCAATGGAAGCAAAATAATGCAGCAGATCTTCATCATCTTCCAATCCCCAGTATTCAACCATGTCAGCCTCCATGTTCATGATCCTCATACCAATTATACTCTCCTTCAATACAAGATTTGGTGAAGCACAGAGTGGGCATCTTCCTCAAGATGAATGTAAGCCTTAATTAGCTCTCTGTTGTTCTCCTGGAGATTCTGATCGAATTTTCTATAGTTCTTGTCATTACATGCAAATTAGCAAGGAATTACATATTTATTAACAGCTTAGCTTAATTTTGTTTCATGGATATGTAAGTAAACGCACTTAAGGAAATAGCAGATGAAGTGGGGAAGAAAGATTGGGATTTTAGACTAAATCCTTGTGAAAACAACTCAAACTGGTTGACACCAGAGAGGAAAGATATGCCTGCCTACAATAATACTCTCACCTGCAATTGTAGCTTCCCTGCTGGAATTTGCCATGTTCAAAGCATGTAAGCTTTTCCTTCTACCCACCTCTCTCATTATATTATATTACTGTCTTTTTCAATTCCTTTTTTTTTTCTTTTTTTCTTTTTTTAATTCCTAAATTAATTACCAAAATGGTCTATCTGCCATTCCTCAATTTTGTCTCACAGCTTTAATTTGACCCAATATTAAATATTTACTCAATTTGTTTATCGGATAAAGTAGTCATGAAACTAGTATTAAATGACGTGAGGGTAAAATTGGGATTTCAAGTTTTGACCCAATTTGCAGTTGCTCCAAGTATTGTATTGTTGCATGTGAATGTTTGGTAATAAAGACAAAAAATTATGTGAGATCATTTTGATTAGCTCTATTTGGGATTTCAAGTTTTGACCCATTTTGATTTCTACCCTATTTCATTGCAAGAAATTATTTTTTTCATTAATGAAATAGGGTAGAAATCATCCAAAACATTCACATAAATAACATGTCATCATTTTTTCTAATTTTATTTTTCCATGTCATCAAATTAGATGGGTAACTTGTTAGAAATAGGCTAAAAATGCTAGATGAAAAATTATTAAGAGTATAATGGCCTAGATGGACCATATTTTAGTTCATGGTGCTAGATGAACAATCAATGGTAGTACATGGGCCTATTTGACCCTTTTGCCAATGTAATATTTATACTTGAATATGTAATACTAATAACGAATAAAATGTTTATTACTTATATGGGAAAATGTAATACTTTTAAAGAAAAATGAAATATTTTTACATTTTGATTTAAAAGAGGTACATTTTCACCACTTATAAGTAACAAACACTTGCCAACATTACTTATAAGTAAAAATGTAATACTTTTACATCAAAATGTAAAAGTATTACATTTTCACTTATAAGTAAGGGATACTTTATTTATTAATTAATATTACATTTTTCAGTATAAATACGTATTATATCTTCATATTGACCCGATTTGTCTTACGGATAAGGAGCCGTGAGATGGTCTCACACAAGTATGACCCAATAATAAATTTAAAACAATAATTTGTAAAAAAAAAAAGTAATGTAGAATTTTAAATTTATTATATCACCATAATTTAATTTAGCCTTAACTTTCAAAAAAAAAAAGAAGTTAACTAATAAAATTTTAGAAGTGTTTAGTAGAGATTATTTATAATTAGCCACAATTGATAAAAAAAAATGTACTACACCCATCTTCTTTTATGTGTCTGGTTTGGTTAGTGATGAGGTTTGATTTAAGTTATTTACTATTTAATTTTGTCATAATATTAAGTTTAGAATTAATACATAAAATTTATATATATACTTAAAAATTACATTAAAAGTATTATTAAGTACAAAAAATTAAATTTAAAAATAATAAGAAAATAGTAAACACTATAGGTAAAATGAGAGAGAGTGTGTGTAACTATTTATATTCTAGTTACAAACACATTCTTCCCTTGTGGACAACTAATTTCTTTTTTCGCATTTCATTTTTCCATCTTAATAATTACATTTTGAAGGCTTGGATTTTTAAAAAATTGGTAACACTTGTGTGAGACCGTCTCACGGGTCTCAAGTCTGTGAGACGGGTCAGATCTTTGATTAATGGTTCGGATCTTTAGTTTCATTAATCAAAGATCCGACCTGCCTCACGTATAGAGACCTGTGAGACGGTCTCACACAAGTTTTTACCTTAAAAAATAGGTTTATTTGGATAGATTGTTAGCGTTAGTAATTAAATATGATTAAATTGGCCGTAGTATTAGAACAAATATTTCTTATAGCTCTACTTTTCAAAATATAATTACTTTACCAATGGATTTCTGTAGGTAAAATGCAGAAATCAATATATATTTAAGTTGTAATTTTTTTTTAATTTGTTCCTAAACCTGTTGATATTTTGTTATTTTCTAGTAGTATTCTAGTGTTGCCCTCACGTTTAACACTAGTTTCATTGCTGCCCTAAAGGATTACCATATTGGTTGAAAATTTAATATTCAAATGACTAGTTTAGATCAAATTAAAAGTGGGAAAATTGTAATTTATGCCCATATGTCAATTATCAATGTCACCCCTGAATTATTAGTGGTGTAAATATTGCCCCTCAATTTTAAAAAATAGTACATATATTGCCCCTCCCATGGTATAGATATTGCCCCGTTGTCCGTACGAGAGGGGCAATATATGTACCATTTTTTAAAATTGAGAGGCAACATTTACACCACTAATAATTCAGGAGTGACATTGATAATTGACATATTATGGAGAGACAAAAATTACAATTTTCCTATTAAGTTGAAAGACAAAATTAAGAAAGGTCAATATACAAAGAAAGATTTAAGTCTCTATTGTTGTGTAAGCAGAATTTTGAAGGGACAGGATCTGCAAGGTGTTCTTCCCCCTGCCTTGGTGAAGTTACCCTTTCTTAAGATAATGTACCAACCTACAACACTTTCTACATTTATGCAATAATCACCTCTTCTTATTCATATTCTCTGCTTTATTGATTATTAGTGTTATTTTCTGTAGTGATATCAGTCGCAGCTACTTAAGTGGTACAATCCCCCCTGAATGGGCTTCTATGAAATTGGAATATATGTAAGTGGTGATGTGTATTATAACCTAAGCTATACAAGTGTAAGCCATCTGCTTGTCCATTGTAAAGAGGTGAAAATTTGCAGATCTGTTACTGTGAATCGATTGTCGGGACCAATTCCGAGATACTTGGGAAATATAACAACTCTTGTATATTTGTATGTTCCTTTGCTCCTCTCCCTCTACTTAGAAAAGTAAAACTTTGTTTAACTTTTTCTTTTGAGGATTTTTTTTTTTTTTTTCTAACAAATGAATGTTTAGAAACTTGGAGAACAATATGTTCAATGGAACTGTTCCACCAGAGCTTGGAAAACTTGCCAACCTACAAAATCTGTAAGCCTTTGTTAATCCTATTAACTATATATAAGACAATGAAACTTGAAAGATTCGCTAATTTATGATGCTTAGCTTTCTTTATTTTTGCTTTGTGTAGCATTCTTAGTGGTAATTATCTCACAGGTGAATTGCCAAAAGAACTTAATGCTCTCACAAATTTGATAGAGTTGTAAGTGCATCATATATATATATTCCTAATTTATGAACATTTTTGTTGTTTCTTCTATACTTTATGCTCACTTGGGGAAATCAATATAATTAATGCAGTAGGCTAAGCGGGAATAACTTCACAGGCAAAATGCCTAGCTTTCAAGGTTTTAAAAACCTTCAACAACTGTAAGGATTCTAATCTAACACTTTAAAATTGAAAGTTCCGGATGAAATTGTTGTTTTATTGAGAAGCATATATGATTTGCAGAGAGCTTCAATCGAGTGGTTTTGAAGGACCCATACCTCAAAATATTTCTGTACTGACAAGTTTGATAGAACTGTGAGTTAAGATTTCTTTTGGAGATATAATTTATACTCACATTTTGATTATTATAATAGAATTTTCTATGGTTAAGATCAACAAATTAACTAAACACGAATTTGCAGTAGAATCAGTGACCTTAATGGAGGTGTCTCCAGGTTTCCTGCACTTGACAACATGATAGGCATGGCAATGCTGTGAGTAATGCATTTTTCTTTCCAAAAATATGAACCTGAGTTTCACAATTCCACTATGAATTGAGATTTTTTTTATGCAAAATAATAATAATAATAATAATAATAATAATAATAATAATAATAATAATAATTTTGGGTGCAGAATGTTGAGGAGGTGTAATATTTCTGGAAGGATACCTGATATAGCTCATTTGATCAACTTGAAACAAGTGTAATTTCTGCAACTTGGATTTTCTTTTGATCCTTATTAATGGAAACACATGCAGACAAATTATTGTAGAATTTTTTTTTTCCTGTTCTTTTCTTGTTTAGAGGACTAGAATTCCACCCTCTGCTTCCACAACTTATTAATAATATATCATATACTTCTTTGCTTTATTGTTTTGTTATGATATTGAATTTGCAGAGATTTGAGTTTTAATAATCTGGAAGGAGGGATTGATGTTTTTCAACCTTTTGAAAATCTGCAGTACCTGTGAGTAACAAATTTATTTTGATGTGAACAATTATGCGTAAGAAACTTCGTTACGATTTGGACATTTTGTTCTATTACAAAGATATTGTTTTCTAGTTATGTTTCTCATACTCGAAATTGGTTTTGTGAAAAATTTCAATATTACATGCTTGTAAGCCCATACTAAATTGAATTTTGCGTTACCTTATGTTAGGTTCCTAACGAACAACTCGTTTAGTGGACAAATTCCTCAATGGGTTCTAAATCGAGACTCGAGATAGTAAGTTCAATCTAATATATTACATGTGACTCGAGATAGTAAGTTTTGTTGTATTGTACCTGAGCTGTTTTCAACTACTCTATCTTGTGCAGTTACATAGATATTTCATACAATAATTTTGACGAGAATTTCGTGTCATCAACTTGCAATCGGGAAACCATGTAAGATTCATCTGGAATCTCTTAATTATATGCATATATAACTATTTCAAGTTTTCCTTCAAACATGAATCATATTAACTTTCTCATTTTCCTATCAGAAACTTGTTCAAAAGTTATAATGGAGGACAAAACGGGTAAGTTTTAACATCCGCTATCAAACTATGGATATAGTGTCACTCTTAACCAAACTTAGTCTAATCTCGAAATATTTCTAACTTTATCCCACTTTTGGTTTTGTATAGAAAAATTGGGAAGTGTCTAATGAATTGCACGAAAGGTAAGCACATTGAGTTGCAAAACTTGCATTATATGTATCTTTTGCTTAATTGATTTGAACTTCTTTCACAATGCATTTATGCATTAATGTTGCTGATAAGCAATGAGTGTCTAAAACTCTCTCCCCCCCTCCCCCACCCCTTTGTCTGCAGATTGGTATTCATTTCACGTCAATTGCGGTGGAGGCAGTGTGTTGATTGGTGACACTATTTATGAAGCAGATCAAGATTCTACCGGCGTTGCA
>CM008333.1:6172925-6183246 GCA_002525835.2 Ipomoea batatas | reverse complement strand
GTTACAAGATTTGATCTTTAAATCAAACTAAGAGAGAGACATACTTACTATTAGGCAATAGGCATTAGTTAAGCTATATATTTTAACCTTTAGTGACTTATATATATAATAATGTATTATTTATTTCTATTAAAGCATATATTATATATACATTCATGGGAATCATGGGGTGGAGACAGATTGACCCCTTCTGAACTAGCCACTGCAAAACCCCTAAAAATATGGTTGACAATTTACTAGTGAAATGTTTAAAAAGTGTAAATATTAACTAAATGTAATATATGTTTTAATTTAAAATTGAAACTTTAAATTGAAATAAATCAAAAACATAAATAACATTATAATCAAGTGATTGAAAGTGAGTGATTGAAAGTGAAATAACCCAAAGTTTCACTATAGTTGACTATCTAGTCGTGTTATGAACAGTATGTTGTCATATTCAATAATGTCCTCCAAATTTTTTAGTATTGAAGTTGACTCCTTGTGGGAGCTATCTATTGATTTTTTTAGTTTGAGTTTATTAGCTATGAGCAATCTATGTCAGCTTAGGCAATTGTCCCCTTCTGAACATGTACGTCCTTGTAGATCAGACACCCATATACATATGGTTGGATATTTAAGTGAAATTTTAAAAAACTGAGAATATTGATTTGATGGGGTCATGGGACAACGGTTCCATTTCATTAGGAATGCATTGACCCAGAAGAGTGAAGGAAATGTCTTGTTGGGTTTAAAGGATAGAAGAAGGTAAGGGAGCAAAATATAAAAGGTGTGCAATAAGTCAGGTTCAAATGCAGAACCTCAAGCATGGTGACACAAGTTTCAACCTACTAAGCTACTCTATATCTTATCTAATAAAGCGCAGGATGCTCTACTTATTCAGGTGAATAGCACTGATAGCAAAGTAGTGGGGGTCATATGTATGTCCAAGAATATAATTGAGATGAGAATAACAAGACCTTACACTTGTCAAGCATCTAGAGGAGTTTTCAACACTTTATAAGGGACATTATGTCTCTTCCCTTTAGAAATCATCCTTTAGTTTATTATAATCCTCCTAGCTTGGTGGTCACTTGTCTTAAAGGAATACTAGGGGTTGAAAGTTGAAACTATTCCTAATCCAGTACTAGCTTGTATAGTTGTATTATTTATTTATTTCTTTGGACCGCCATTTTTGGGCGTTGTATGCATACTTTTGGCCTAGGCGCCTAGCCCTCAAGCAATAATAATATTATTACTCTTTTCCTACCCCCATTCTGTACATTTATAACTAGTTTATGGTAGACTCGGTCTCAATAAAATCATCATGACTAAATGTAAAATAATTTTAAATTTAAATTAGAAAATTAAAATATCTTCAAAAAAATTTTGAAAATTAAAAGTAAAATAAATAAAAAAAAAATAAAGTAACATTATAATCAAGTGATTGAAAGTGAAATAACCCAATATTTCACTGTACTTGACTATTAGTAGTGATATGAAAGGTATGTTGTCATATTCAATAATATTTTAGCCGTGATATGAACGGTATGCTATCATATTCAATAGTGTCCTCCACATCTTCAAGTATTGAGTTTGACTCTCCATAGAAGTTATCTATCGATTTTTTTTATTTTAGCTGATTAATTATGATCAATTTATATTAGTTAATTTAGACAGCTACCTCATTGCCTAATTATGAACCTACCCCTGCAAGTACCTTAATTGATAGATATGGCTGACAATATAGTGAAAATTTTAAAAAGTAAGAATATTAACTAAATGTAAATTTGAAATAACCCAATATTTCAGTGTAGTTTACTATTATTAGTGATATGGAAGTTATGTTGTCATATTCAATAATATTCTACACATCTTTCAGTATTAAATGCGACTTCCCATGAGAGTTGTCTATTGATTTTTTTTGAATTGAGTTGATTAGCTATGAGCAATCTAGGTCGGTTTAGGTAATTGTTCTTATTGTTCCCTTCTTAACCTACCCCTGCAGACACCACGATACATATGGTTGAAAGTTTAGTGAAATTTTCTAAAAGTGAGAATATTAACTAAATGTAAAATATTTTTTAAATTTAGATTTGAAAATTTAAACTGAAGTAAATTATAAATAAAAATAACATTATATTATAATAAAGTGATTGAAAGTGAAATAACCAAACTTTCACTATAGTTCACTACTAACTCGTGATAAGAATGGTATATATGTTGTTATATTCAATAATGTCCTCCATATCTTTTAGCATTGAGGTTGACAACCTGTGAAAGTTGTCTATTAATTTTGTTGAGTCACTTAATTATGAGCAATCTATGTTGGTTTATGCAATTTCCTTCATTCCCCCTTTATGAATCTGTTTCTACATACATCTCGATACATATCGTGAACAATTTGGTGAAAATTTTTAAAAGTGAGAATATTAACTAAATGTAAAATATTTTTTAAATTTAAATTTGAAAATTAAAAATGAAATAAATCAAAAACAAAATAACATTATAATCAAATAATTGAAAGTGAAATAATAAAAAAATTCACTATAGTTGACTATCTAGTCGTGATATGAACGGTATGTTGTCATATTCAATAATGTTCACCACATCTTAGTGAGAGCTATGTTGGAAATTTTAGCAAAATGGCATTTTATTAAGTGGATATTTTGTGGTACTAATATAAGTCAAGTCCATTTTCTAGTTGTGTCGCGGTCAAAGTGAATTTGAATTTTCCGTAGTGAGACGAAGAAATTGATATATTGTACAGTACTCAAAATGGATAATGGATTAATGGGTGAACAATAAATTCATTATCAAAATAGACCATTTAAGTTGGAAAATAGAGCTGATGAGATTGACTTGTATAGCATAAAGACTCTCTCTCGTGCGCGGGAGGTTCCAAAATTGGTAGCCCACGCAGGTTAAGTTATGCAACTTTTTGAAAATATTTTTCCAATTGAAAATATGCCACTCGTCAGAAAATCATGGTTGCAGTAGGCGCTTGGCGGTAGACTAGCGCCTAGCGCTTAAGCGGTATAGGCAGCAACCTATAAAAGACATTAAAATAGTGCATGTGTATGGGTGCATGTTATATATATATCTTACTTCTCTTATTTATATAAACAAATAAATTTAAATATATATAAATATAATAAAAAGTAGCAAGGCCGACTCACTCGAGTTAACTCGACGAACTCTACCGAGTTGGGCAAATTAACTCAGCCCAGTCGCCCGAGTTAGGCGCTAGGCGGATGCCTAGGTGACCAGCCGCCTAGAGAGCAATTCGCCACGACCTAGAGGTGCCTAGCGTCTAGGCGGCCGATTTTTGCAATAGTGCCGAAAAGTTAATTTCTCATATATATGTACGATTCTAAAAGTGGATTCAACTTTTTGATTGGAACCTTTTTTGGAGTCTGGCCTGAGCAAGTAACTTTTCGATTCACCTTGTAGTCTAGAGGTACTTTTTGGGTACACTTTGCAGTTTACCTTATGGTAAAGTTTGTTAATTATGATCAGTTTAGGAATTAATATAATTCTTATTAATTTTAATTTATTTTATAAGAATTAACTTTTTTTTTACAAATATGATTAAAAGCTAGTTATGGGATTACAAATCTGATTTAATTTAGATTTTAACGTTATTGTTTATTGCTATTTATTTCTTCATCTCCTATAAATACCTACCTTGTGTTGGGCAGAATTATTTAGCGACTAATTTCGAACACATCAAAATCTTTGTTGATTTTCCTTTACCTAGCCTCTTTCGAGGAAATCATTTTTTTGAAATTCTGCTTACGCTTCCGAAATATTTCAAAATGCTCTCCTATTGTTCTAGTCTGTCAAGAGTAATACAGTGTTCAACTATATTACTATAATTCATTTTATCCTGAGAGACTGACTCTACACACTCTTAGTACCATCGCGAAATAGTTAATCGATTTTAAGGAGAGTGTATATATGTTGCACACACTTGGATTGTTCGTTGTTCATTCTTTTTCTTTAGGGGATTAATTTCTAAAAATTTGAATCCCGTATTATTTATATATTTTCTATATAAATTTTGTTTTATGGACTTGTTCATCCCTACAAGCTATCTATTGATTTTTTTTTATTTGAGTCATCAGTCAGTTATGAGCAACCTAGGTCAATTTAGATAATTGTCACATTGCCCCCTTATGACCCTACTCCTTTAGACACCACGATACATATGATTCATAATTTAGTGAAAATTTTAGAAAGTGAGAACATTAACTAAATGTATTTTTTTAAAAAAAAATTAAAGTTAAAAACTAAAACTAATATAAATCAAAAATAAAAATAACGTTATACTTGAAAGTGAAATAACCCAAAATTTCATTATAGTTGACTATCTAGTCGTATTCAATAATGTCCTCCACTTCTTCCAGTATTGAGCTTGACTCTCGTCGGAGTTGTTTATTGATTTTTTTTTTTGTTTGAAGCGGTTAGTGTTAAACAATCTAGTTTGCTTTAGGTAATTGTCCCATTGCCCCCTTCTGAACTTCTTGTTGCAGACAACTCGATACAAATGGTCGACAATATTAGTGAAAGTTTAGAAAAGTGCCTCGATACAGGTGCAACGTGGTTGACAATTAAGTGAAAGTTTTAAAAAGTGAGAAGATTAACTAAATGTAAAATGTTTTTTAATTTAAATTTGAAAATTAAAAAATGAAATAAATCAAAAATAAAATTAACATTATAATAAAGTGATTGATGAAAGTGAAATCATCCAAAATTTCACTAGAGTTGATTATCTAGATCTAGTCGTGATATGAACGTAAGTTATCATATTTAATAATGTCCTCAACATGTTTCAGTTTTGAGTTGAACTCCGCATGGGAGCTGCATATTATTATTTTCTTTTTTTGGTTTGAGTCAGTCCGTGACCATTATGAGCAATTTAAGTTGATTTATCTCATTGTAGTTTTTTTTATGACTAGAGTCACAAGACGATTTTGTTTTCTTGTAAATCAAAGATTTATTAATTGGTCATTATAAAGAAAAAAAAAAGACAAAAAGATTTTTATTTTATAAAAAAAAAAAGCAAAAACAAAAATGTGTATACACAATATAATAAAGACAATTATTGGAAAGACATTTATTATAAAAAGTGGCTTTTAAAATATGTAATATGACATTTATTATGTCAGTTATAAATGTTTTTCAACGAGGATATGAAGTTAAAAGATAATGAAATTAATGTAGTTGGTTTAACAACATGATTAAAAGTGTCAAAATAATATTCTCCTTCAATCTAATTGAATCATTTTTCAACAAGTCTTGTTTTGTATCATTCAATTGTAACATCCGCTCTGGCGCTCTCCATTTGATTCAATAAACCCATTTTTATCCAATGACATTCATATCTTTTTCAGAACAAATTTATAAGTGTTGATATGCAGTAGTGCATTAAATTCTTCATGCATTGCGGTCCTCTATTCAGGGTCGTGGCATGTGGGTTCCGAGTCATCAATACATGCAATTAGAGCTTTGTTACCTATGAAATCACGAGTCATGTGCCTTAGGATCATAAGATGCGTGCATTGAGGGCGCTCGGGGACGTATAAAGTGATGGGTTGTTTGGAGGGTACGTATTTATTGGTGGTGGAGGGGTGGAGGATATATCTGAGAGGGTATGAAAGGAGGACATAGTGTCACCGGTGGATGGTGATGGCACATTGTCTTCAGCAGTGGTGACCTGTTGGTTGATAGCCATAGATCTTTTAGGTCGGTTAATACTAGATGAGAACAATAAATCTAGGAATAAAAATGGTAAATAGTAATATTCCAATAATATAGGGGGAGGAAGAACGAATTCTAGTGTACCTAGAATATAGAGTCTTATTACACCCAACACAATACCATCAACCAATGATAGACCAAAAAAAAAAAAAAAGGAGGAAGTTGTCTTTCTTTATACTAGTAAACGAACAACAAAGGCAACTTAATTGCCCAAAAAAAATCATTTTTAACCAAAAATAAGGCCATACATATCACGTACATGCATTCTGAATCCACTTGCCCAGAACTCATTGACTCATCATTGCCGACTCCTATTTTCTTCTTGCTATGATTTTATCTCTATTTATTACGCACAATAAATGCATCAAATGACACACTCATTGCAGCTGATCTTCCCCAGAGTTCAACCATGTCAGCCTCCATGTTCATAACCCTCATACCAATTATACTCTCCTTCTTCTATCCTACATTTCTTGAAGCACAGAGTGGGCTTCTTCCTGAAGATGAATGTGAGCCTCAATTCTCTGTTGTTTTCTGTAATACTCTGCCATTACATATGTATTAACAGCTAGCTTTTGTTGAATATGGAAGTAAATGCACTGAAGGAAATAGCAGATGAACTGGGAAAGAAGGATTGGGATTTCAGTGTAAATCCTTGTGACAAGAAATTTAACCAGATGAAACCAATAGGGAATGACATGCCAGAATATGTGTACAATAATTCTATCACTTGCAATTGTAGCTTCCCTGCTGGTATTTGCCATGTTGACGCCATGTAAGCTCTTCCTTCTACACTTTTTTACCCAATTATTCGATCTCTCATTATATATATTTCTCCTTTTTCTGAGGACTATAAACTCTATTAGAATGTAGTATCTCTGCATTTGTTCATACCATTTCTTCTATATGATTTCGTTTTGATTGCAGTATAATGATTTTGTTTCACCTTTTATTTTTTACATTGATGAAGAACCTAAGCTTCTTGTCTTTGGTAACTTTTTATTTATTTATTTATTTTATTATTATTATTATTAAAAGTGTTAAATAACTCACCTAATTTCCCCTGCTCATGCAATTAGAATAAGGGGTGTTTGGTAAATAGTTGTTAGCTCATTAGGTTAGTAGGTTTGATTAGTTGATAGCATTAGTTGATTGTAGAAAAGTATTTGGCAAATTAGTTATTAGCTGATAACTGATTACATGCAAAAAGACTTTCTCAAAAAACTACTTTTGAGCAGTTCTTTGAATTTTAACATTTTAGAACAATAAGTTATTACAAAAAGTTAATTAATCAAACACTTATATTGATTGTTTAATCAAGTCAAACAGTTAATAGTGATCAAATAAATCAAAATTAACTTATAAACTAACTATGTTACCAAACACGGCTGTAATAACATAACAAAATGCATGTGCAATTAAAACATTCAAACACCCCTACAAAATGCAATATTTTATTGTCACTACCTCTTTTCCTGCCTAGTGCACACACCCTTCAAAATTCTATTGTCACGAAAATAAAAATTATTCAAACTTGTCAACATAAATACTTCAAACTTACAATATATTACGGAGTATTAAACATTACAAATATTTTAAATTTTCAAAAAATATAAAAATACGTCAAATATGGAGGCTCCAATAATTGTATCGATATTTTTCCTCCAAAAAGTTGTTCACACTATCCCATAACATTTGACAATAATAATAATAATAATAATAATAATAATAATAATAATAATAATAATAATAATAATAATAATAATAATAACAATAATAACAATAACAACAATAATAACAATAATAACAACAATAACAACAATAATAACAACAATAATAAAAAGAGACGTCAAATATGGAGGCCCCAGCTTTATCCATCTTTCTCCTCTCTAATAAGTTGTTCACACTATCGCATAACATTGTTAAATACAAAAGTTTGTATATTGTGGACCATCTTAAATTGTGGCTGTAAATTTTTCTTATTATTAAAATATTTCTATTTTTACTCTTTATACTTTTACTGTTGTTTTCTTATTATAATAGTTATAAAATCATATACATTTACATTTTGATTATACTCTTATCTTAATTCAAGAGCATTTTTCTATCAAGTAGTATATGTGTTTGTACCTAGTATTATACATTGTTAAATATACTAAGTCTACCACGTAAAATAAAGATATTAAGTCTTCTTTATAAATATCATATTGTCCGCCAATAAACTTGTAGCAAAATGTTAGAATCTAAAACATTACTTTAAGTAGCGTTTTAGATTAATGTACGTTTTAGATAAAGAAATTTATTTTCTCAAAATGCCCCTCTTTCATTTTATTTAAAAAAATAAATTAATTAACTGTTTTATTTATCCGAGCCCAACCTTTGGCTCTCTTTTTGTTGCTCATCAAAGCACCTACTTTCTATGAACAGATACTACAATGTAACAGAGTCAGTAGAACTCAAAAAAAAAAAGCACCTACTTTCTTCATTTTTTGATGTGGGATAATTTGATCCCACCTCACAAAGGGGAGTCACGCTCTTCTTTTATTTTTATTATTATTTTATTATTATTTTATTATTATTATTAAATTATTCTTATTATTATTATTATTATAATATATGCATGTAATTAGTTAAAAGTAAACAATTAATTTATCAAACACATTTCTATAATTAGGGAACACAATTAGCTATCACCTAATTGCTAAACATCTCAATATATTTTTCTATAATTTAATCGAATTTTATATTTATCGCATTTAAAATTTTAAATGTTATTGCGACAATAGGGATACATAAAGTCAAATAACGTGTAAATTTCTTTGTATACATGTATATATGTGGAATAAACTATTATTGTAAGTTTTTATAAATGTTTTTCTTTATTTAAATAAAATTAAAGAATTTTAAAAGTTATGTTGACATGACTTCCGCTTGGCGTCCATGTAAAGTAGTAAAATTGCATGTGAAAGTTGTCGTCAAAAAAAAAAAGAAAAAAAAAAAGAAGTGGTTGAATGAGTGAAGTATGACTCTCATAATAGGAGGTCACAAGATTGATTTTTGCTAATAGCCTCTTGAGGTATTCTTAGTACGATTTATAAAGTAAATTTTAAATTGGGATAGATTCCATGAACCATTGCGGGGTAAAATATAAAATAAAGTTTTTTCTTTCCTCCTTTTTTTTTTTTTTTTTTGACAAGAGAAGCCTATAAACCATTATTTGATGGTTGCAATTGTAAACCCCGCCTTGCAACCCTAACTAATAAAAAATCACAAGGTAAATTAGCTTAAGTTGTCACAACCGGCTCGATCAAATGAAGAAGATTAATATGGTGTTTCCTCTGAAAGTTAAACTTGAATTTTGTAGTTACTAAACAACAGTATGACCAATTTAACTGGTATTTTTTTAAGAGCAAAATATAATGTTTACGAAGTATATACATCACAATTCACAAAAGTTCTAATAGTCTCTAATATTGTTTAAGCAGAGTTTTGAAAGCACAGAGTCTGCAAGGTGTCCTTCCTCCTTCATTGGCGAAGTTACCCTTCATCAAGACAATGTACCAATTCAATACTTTCTGCATTTATACAATAATCTCTTTTACTTTTTGGTATTCTTTGCTTGAATATTAGTATCATTTTGTGCAGTGATCTAAGCCGCAACTACTTAAGTGGTACAATCCCTCCTGAATGGGCTTCTACCAAATTAAAATATCTGTAAGTTGTGTTGTGTATCATAACTTAAGCTATAAAAGTATAAGCATACAGCTTTAAAGAAGTGAGATATTTATAGGGCCGTTATTGTGAATCGATTGTCGGGACCAATTCCAAAATACTTGGGAAATATAACAACTCTAGAATACTTGTATGTTCCCTTGCTCCTCTCACAAGTTTAACTCTTTTTGAGGAACTTATTCTTTGGGTTTTGTTCTAACAACAAATTAAATGGGGGTTTCATCAGGGGCTTGGAGAACAACATGTTCAATGGAACTGTCCCACCTGAGCTTGGGAAACTTGTCAAATTAAAAAAACTGTAAGCCATTGTTAATCAAAGATGTGAATTTCAATTTTTTGTTCTCACTTGTTTGATTGCTTTCATTGTTTTTCCTTTCTGTAGCTTTCTTGGTGCTAATTATCTCACAGGTGAATGGCCAAAAGAACTTAATTCTCTTACAAAATTGAAGGAGTTGTAAGTGCATTATCATGCATATTATATTCCTAATTTATGAACATCCATCTTTTGTTGTTTCTTCTATACTTTATTCTTACCTGTCATGTGTTCTGTGTTCATCATTGCAGTAGGCTTAGCAGTAATAACTTCACTGGGAAATTGCCTAGTTTTCAAGGGTTGGAAAGCCTTGAAGAACTGTAAGCATTCAAATCTAACACTTTAGGATTGAAATTTCGGGATTAAATCGCTTTTTTTTTTTTTTATTGACAAGCATATATGATTGGCAGAGAGGTTCAAGCAAGTGGCTTTGAAGGACCCATACCTGAAAATATTTCTCTTTTGACAAGTTTGACAGAACTGTGAGTTAAGATTTCCTTTGACAATTTCATTAAATTAATACTCGCGTTTTGG
>CM008333.1:6126737-6138218 GCA_002525835.2 Ipomoea batatas | reverse complement strand
GCGTCCGCGTCTACTAACACCGAATCGATGTCGCTTTACGTACATGGTGCACATTGCTATGTGCACCGTGGTGCAGGGTATAACGATTGAATAATACTAGGCTCCTAATTGGAATTAAAAAAATGTTGGTATAATAGTTTGTTATAACATATTATACTTTATGTTCTTCGTATTGTGCATCTCCAATTAATTTCCTAATCTATTTTAATCATTTATAATTTTATCAAATTTTTTCCGTTAAATATAACGGAATTTTAACATTAAATTTTTTAGGCAATTTGTTTATTTATGGTAGTTTTCAAACAAATTGGTAATATTCTATAATACAATTCTGTATAGATTCTTAATTTAAAATTAGAATATTGAAATCTTAATAGGATTCTATAATACAATTTTGTATAGATTCCTAATTAAATTATTATTTTTACACAAAATAACAGTATATAAACTTCTCCCCTCCCCTTACTAGTATTCACCCAAAACTAAACCTAACATCTACTTAACACTGTATAGGTATGATTGTCAAAATATTATCATGCTAATTCTATTATTTGTATTTGTACTCATAATGATTACAATTTTTTTTTTTTAAATCAATGATGGTATGATCATTAATTAGTATAACTTCAGTATCTTTATGTAAATATATCTATTGTATAATTTGTTAAGCTATATTTGTATCCTTGTATGTAATGTTGTGGTTCTCATATCGTTATGTAAATATATCTATTGTATAATCTGTTCATCTATACTTGTATCATTGCATGTAATGTTGTGGTTCCCATTCATATTTCTCATGCTACAAGGATATTAGTCATGACAAATGTAATGTAGTAAAGTTAATTGATCTCGACACACAAACTGTGGGCTGAAATTGTACAGTTCATGTCATTAAGAAAAACGAACCAAAAAACGCTATTGGAACGCCTGAGAAAAAATATATGCTCATCGTCCTTGAGGATGAAACTGTAAGTAAATAGTAAAAAAGTTCTCATTCTTGTTGTTATTACTATTAATATTATTATTATTATTATTATTATTATTATTATTATTATTATTTTATTTTCACCACCACCACCACCACCATTATTATTATTATTATTATGAAGATGCTCTCATTCACCACCAACGTCATTGTGAATGCTATATCTAAATGCAAGGAACCCAGGTTCAATCAATAGTGTTTGATAATGACATTGGAATGTATGATATCACTTTACAAACCAACAAATGGTACATCGTCTCAAATGTCATTGTCAAACCTGTCCGCACGAACTATAAAGTATTTGATCACAAATACAATTACACATGGATTTTAAATGGTCAGACCGGTGTCCAAACAAATGACAATAATGACACACCATTTGCTCCCATGTAAGTGATTTATTTGTTTCTACTTACTTTAGTTGTAATTTAGCTATTTACAATTTCGTTATGTTTTATTAAAGTATATAAGCATCAAGACTATTTCTTTGATTTTTAATAATTTAGCATTTTTTCCTCTCTCATTATTATATGACTACTTTAACCAATTAAGGAACACTAATTTAAAAATAAGCATTGGGCATTGGTTTAATCGCGCAACGCGCGTTTGATAACTAGTATTACTATAAGAGAACGAGGTGCTGGTCAGTCCATATGACTGCATTTGATATTGAAGAACTTAGGTATGCATAAGCTATCTTATGCCATAGGCCGGGTCTACCTTGCAAAGTGAATTTAGATACAGAATGGCATTGTTTTGCTTTAAAATGACATCGTCTGAATATTAAAAAAAATGACTTCTTTTTTTCTTATTTGTCTTCGAAATTCGTTCCTCTATATTCTTAACTTTTTAATTCTATATTCACAATTTTAGAATTGAATATTCAGAATTTTAGATTTCAATATACAAAATTACTGAATTCAATATTTACAATTACAGAATTTTATATTCACAATTATAGAATTCTATATTTACAATTTCATAACTCTATTTTTACAATTTTATAACTCTATATCTACAATTAAAGAATTTTATATTCACAATTATATAATCTTTATTTAGTAGTATAACATAATTTTTGAATCTATATTTTCATAATTTTTAACGCTATATTCACAATTTTTGAACTGTATATTAACAAAAAAAAAAAAAAGAAACGTTACCACTAATGGCGCCGTTATTTCAGACACGCGTTTTGGGCCTGGGTCCACCTTGGGTCCATAGCATAATTTGCCTGAGTTGATGAGCATGGCCGGTTTTTGACCCGTGCATAATGCCTAATAACACATGGTCTCAATTTTAGAGGGCTCAATATATATTTTGACCAAGCTATTTAAGAAAAAAAAAATTGCAATTAAGCTCACATTCCTTCACACCTCTTTTTTATCTTACCTAACATTCTTCAAAAAAAATTTTTTCCAAATCTCGCACCACCATCAACAAGGCATTTGGTTGGAGAGAATTATAATTTCATTTCCACTTAATTCCTACCTAATTTCGAATGCAACAAATTCCTTCGTTTGGTTGGAGGGAATTGCAATTCCACGGAATTACAATTTCCTCATTTTCATGGAATTAGAATCCTATGCCCCCTCCCCTCCAAGGGATTTTAATTCCATGAATTTTTGGTAGAAAAAAAAAGATAGTTTTGAGACAAAATTACCCCTTTATTTTTAACCTAAAATTGATACATGACATTTCCTTCTAAATTATAGTGTGTATTATTCTTCTTCCTTTTGTGTATATTTATTTAATTTAAATCTTTATATGCAACAACTATTCAAAATTTGCATTCTTTATATGTTTTATTTATATACAACAACTTTCGTATATGTTCCTTTGAATTCTTTATATGCAGAAACTCTTCAAATTTTGCATTCTTGATATGCAACAACTCTAACAATTTCAATTATAAATAATAATAATAATAATAATAATAATAATAATAATAATAATAATAATAATAATAATAATAATAATAATAATAATAATAATAATAACGACAACAACAACGAGCATTTTGGATTTTATACTACTTATTCCCTCTCAATTTCCATGTATACAAAACATTGAAATTGAAATTCTCACTAATTTTATTCCTGCAAATCAAACACTGGAATTTAAACTCTCACTTTATTCCTGCATGATATTCTTTTCTCATGGAATTGTAATTCTTTTCTCACATAATTCATTCTCTCTAACCAAACGCCTCGTAAAGAGGACAAGATTCTTCATCCTCTATTAATTGTACCTTCTCCAAATTTCTTTGATTGCCAAAGTTGCAATTCAATTTTCAATTCTCTCTCCTAATTAATTGAACATGATTATAGCAAAATCGTTCAAAATCTTTGACATAATTCAATTTTCTTCTTTTTTTTTTTTGAATACAACTGACCCTATTACATTGTAGTATCTGTTCTATACTTTTCTCAACCTGTTGAAGCACAAAGAGTCAATTTCGATATCTCCTCCACTGAGGCTCGAACTCATGACCTTTCATTTGAGGGAGGCCACTACATGCCATTTGAGCACAAGGTGCTTGGCTTCAATTTTCTTCTATTTTCAAAAAAAAAATCAATTTTCTTCTCAATCAAATTTTCAATTTTTTTGCCAAAGACCTTGTGGTCAAGTGGCATCCGGTGTCCCGATTAACACTCACACATGGATGATGGGAGTGGATTCGAGCCTCAGTGGAGGCAACTGTTGACTCGTTGTGCTTCAGTAGGTTGAGAAAGTATCTATGAACAGGTACTACATTGTACCAGAGTCAGTAGTACTCAAAAAAAAAATTTAATTTTTATGTATCAAACAGCTAAATTAAGGCCTCTTTTATTAACAAGAACGGGGCCACAAATTTCTAAAAGACGATCCTGACAAAGAGGGGTGTATTATTATTCAAAATATTATTATGGCGCTTTATGCACGACGGGAAGAAATGCAAGAAAAGTCAATTATGCCTGCACGAGTTTAGTTCAATGGTTCAGTAGGTAGTATTTGGGAGAAGAGACCATGTTTGAACTTGTAAGCCATTGATGAGTCACCGACATTTGAGGTTGGGATCAACTTTTTGAGATTAAAAGAAAAGTCAATTATGTCTATACAATAAATAATAATTTTGGCCATTAACATTTCCCCTTCACTGTATACTATCTTGCCCATATTTGCACAATCCTTATACCGTGGACGAGGGTCCACAATGCATTGTAGACCCTGGTCCAAAACGACGCTGTATTGTTTATGTTAGTGGACGAATGACATACTGGACATGCGCCGTTTCGAATGACTTTAGGAATACACAGAATCCTTGTCTAGAATACACAAATGACTTCAGGGAATACACAAAATATTGACACAACTACACATAAATCATCCTCCTAACATTCGAATACACGAAACACGTCACAGCCTATGTTTAAGTACCCGTAACATGAATACACTATAATCAATACTTTAAGTCTTATGTATAATATATGTTATAGTATAAATGTATTACTTTATAGCATAAATGTAATAAACATTTTGCAGTGAATAAAGTAATATCATAAGAAAGTTATAGATATCATCAATACTTTAAATCATATAATACTTTATAGCATAAATGTTGTACTTTTATAGAAAAACTAAAATATCATTACATAGCAGAATTGTAGATATAATCAATATTAACTCGACTCGTCTCACATATTGAAATACGTGAGATTGTCTCATAGGAGAATATGTCAAAAAATTTCCACATTAAATTATTTATAATAAATTAAATAAGAGTCAATAATATTAATACTCGAATACAAATAAAAAATTTATTGATCGATATCATCATTTACATTAATAGTATGTACATTGCATTTGTTAGACATGTACATATGACCGTATCCGGCTCCTAAGAGTCAATATTTATTATGTAAATAAAAATAATATTTATTTATTTTATTTTGACTTAATTAATATTTGGTATTAATATGAGTGATGAAGAATTAATTAATGAAGTATTGTATAAAATTATTCCTAGTCATAGGAATTCTGATTGGGCATTAAAATTCTGATAAGACTAGCACATTGTCTTTCCTATGATAAGTCTCATACCATTTTATATGAGATACGAAGAGTGGACATGTGGATGTGATAGGGATGAACTCCCGGTATACTTTTCCGATCTCCCGAGCTCTGGTGTAGTAAGGGGTTGTCCGGGGCCTAGATCCCCCTCCCGAGCTGGGTAGACCGGGCCTCCTTGAACTCCGAGCTGAGGTATAGGCTTTTGTAGAGGTTTGAACCAGAGACCTCCCACCCGCGGATCTATCCACTACCATATTTGGCCGACGGACTGACCGGTGCATGTCCGCCACGCGTCCTACATGCCGCCAGATCGGAAATCACGTTGTAGCCACTATAAAAGGCGCATTTATTACGGTAGATGGACTTTTGGCTATTTCCTCTAATACAGTAGCTAAAGAGACCGGGAACCTCTGACCCACTGTCACGTAGCTCGGTCTCCCCTAGGGTATTGTACCTTCTACCCGATACGATATTAATACAGTATTCCATCCGTATTTTGCTGTATCATTTTGGCGCCGTCCGTGGGGAACGAAGTACAAAGCCGACTACCGTTCTGCACAACTTCGATCTCCAACCATGTACCCTTACATGGACTATTTTTCCGCTGCCGACCCTGAGCAGGACGCACCATCTGATCTGCGTTCTCGCCTTAGCTCCAGAGGCGACCCGAACAATACCATCAACCCACCGCTGGCCGATCCCGTCAACGTTATTCACCCTCCTCAGGCATTTCCCATCCCGGTCAGATCGGTGCCGTATCAGTACCCGGCGTACCCGCTTGATCCGACCGCTCAGTGGTGGACAAACTCCCCGCGGTTTTACCCGCAGCCGTATGCTCCCTCTTTCCCATTTCAACCAGTGCCACCCACTCAACCGCAGGTTCAGCCTCCAGTCCCGCATCCCGACACCGCAATGATCGAAGCTGCAGCCACTCCCTCGCCCGCACTGAGGAGGGCGCACTTTGAGAGACGACCAGTGTCCTCCAGGCTACAAGAACTGACCCCGGCGCGACGCCCTGCGCTGTCTCGTTTGAGTGCCTCGGGTTCCAGGCCACCAGCAGACCGCGAAGATGTGCCGCGAGTCAGCGTTCTGGACAGAATAGACCCGCCGATGGAGAGAGGACGCAGATCGTTACACATACCGACCGCAAGCGAAGCCGATTCAAGTGAGGCCAGTTCTTCAGACTCCCGTCACTGTAGACACCGTGACCCAGCCCGTTCATCTGGTCTATCACGAGGAATACTCGATCAGGTCCGGGCAGAGTTCAATAGATGGAAGCGCGAGGAAGGAGCTGATTGACCTACCGACCGAGCGAGCAACCTGCTCCGAACGCCCTTTACGCTGGAACTCATGAGCGAGCCTTACCCGATAGACCTACGCGTTCCCGGGGACAAAGAGTACGCAGGCATGTCTGATCCCGAACAGCATGTCAACCTCTACTACGGTAACATGCTCATGATGGGGGTGTCCGAGGCCGTCATGTGTCTGGCGTTCTACTCAACTTTGACCGAGAGAGCTGCGGAGTGGTTCCGCACCTTGGAACCTGGTTCTATCTCGAATTTCTGAGACCTCGCCCACAGATTCGTCGACCGCTTTGCTATGTCTAAGACTGTGAAGAAGCACTTCTCTCATCTGGAGAACGCCAAGCAGTTGGACGGCGAACCGCTCTGTCTTTATCGAGCGGTGGAACAAGGAAATGACGAAAATCGAGCCTGTTGACGATGTAACCGCCACCAACCTGCTGTTGAACTCCCTAAGGGCGGGAAACCTGTACCAGGACCTTATACTCCGGCCGCCGACCTGTTATGAAGATGCTGTGCGCAGAGTAGTGGCCCACGCCACTACCACGGAGGCGAACTCGGCCAAGAGGTTGATGGAGACCGGGGGGCCGCGGAGATATCAGAACTAGAGAGACCGCCGCCCGAACAACCCACGACAGAAAGATCGTGATGGAAACCCGATCTATACCCCTCTGACTAGACCGGTCGCGGAAGTCCTACAATTCGCCCAGAGCTGTCACCTGATCCAGCTGCCCGCCCCGGCGAGAGACGGCCCTGACAAGGATAAGTATTGTGCGTACCACCGCAACTGGGGGCACGACACCGAGGAGTGTCATGTCCTAATCGAGGATTTGCTACAGACCGGAGAGTTGGCCCAATTCGCCGAGAAAAAGAAGAAGAACTGGCGAGGAGGGAGGAAATACTTTAAAAAAGACAAGGATAAGAAGGACAAAGACCCCGACCTGGACAAGGAACCTCCGCCAGCCGCTCAAAAGCAAGTGATTCATGTTATCTTCGGAGGCCCGGGTGGCGGGGACACTGCGGGAGAACGCCGTAATTGGGCTAGAGACCTGCATGTCGGCCTAGTCGAGGATGCTGCCCCTGAAAAGAGGATGAAAATCGAACCCATTGTGTTCACCGACCGCGATTTACCGAGCAGCCCCGACTGCTCGACCGAAGCGTTGGTAGTAACTATCAACATCAACAGCGTGGACGTCTAGAGAGTGATGGTCGACACCGGATCCAGTGTGAACGTCATGTACTTGGAGGTCTTCCGAAAGCTCCAGTTGGATCGATCTGAGCTTACTCCAATCCGGACCCCGCTCTCTAGTTTTACGGGCGCCATGGTCCATCCGGAGGGCGTCTTTCGTTTACCTGTGGAGGTGGGATCGGTCCCAAGAGTGCTCCGGGTGATGATGGAATTCGTTGTTGTCGACCTGGCATGCGTCCACAATGCTATCCTGGGCAGGCCGGGAATTTCCCAGCTCGGAGCGATCATATCAATGCCACACCTCTGCATGAAGTTCCAAACTCCTGAGGGTGTGGGCACAGTCCGAGGAGATCCCCAATCGGCCCGACGATGCTATGTCCGGGCAGTACAGAAACAGGACGCCAGCACGTCTCGAATTAACACCATCAGCAAGAAGAGGGAAGACGCTCGGTCTGAACAACCCGAGCCCTCGGATGACGTGGAGCTAGTCGTCTTGACTGAGGACCGGCCTGACCGGGCAGTAAAGATTGGCGCGGCCTTGCCTGTAGAGTTGAAGACGACGATTATTGGTGTCCTCAGGGAGTACTCGGATATCTTTGCATAGGGACCGGAGGACATGCGGGGAATAGATCGCCGAACCATTTGTCACCGGCTGGCGGTCCGGCCAGGCTCACGACCGGTAAAGCAGAAGCAACGACATCTCTCCTCCGACCGGCGAGAGTTTGTTAGAGAGGAGACTAGATCCTTGGTGGAGGTTGGACACATTAGGGAAGTCCAGTACCCCGAATGGTTGGCGAACGTGGTCCTAGTCCCCAAGCCCCCGGCTTGGAGGATGTGCGTAGACAACACCGACCTCAACAAGGCGTGCCCTCTGGACCCGTTCCCCTTCCCGAGCATCCACCAGATGGTCGATGAGACCGCAGGCGCCGAGCTGTTGAGCTTCATGGATGCGTTCAAAGGGTATCACCAGGTGATAATGGCCGAGGAAGACGAGGCGAAAACAGCGTTCATTACCCCAGACGGTCTGTACTGCTACCGGGTGATGCCATTCGGCCTACGCAATGCGGGAGCCACTTACCAGAGGATGGTGAATGCCTTGTTCGGAGAGTTGATCGGCAAGACAATGGAGGCCTACATCGACGATATGCTTGTAAAGAGCAGGAGTATGTGCGACCATGCGTCCGACCTGAGACAGAGTTTTGAAATCATGAGGCGCCACCGGCTGAGGCTTAACCCGACCAAATGCACATTTGCTGTACAGACCGGAAAGTTTCTCGGGTTCATGATGACGAGGAGAGGAATCGAGCCGAACCCCGCAAAGGTGAAAGCGATTATGGACATGAGGCCGCCTGCCACGGTTCGGGAAGTTAAATAGTTGACCGGTCGGTTGGCCGCCCTAAGCCGCTTTCTCTCGAAACTTGCTGAACGAGCCCACCCGTTCTTCCAAACGCTGAAGAAGACGTCCGCCTTCGCGTGGACGGAGGATTGCCAACGGGCCTTCGAGAGCTTGAAGGAATATTTGGCCTCGCCAATAGTGCTGTCTAGGCCAGAGCCCGGTGAAGAATTGCAGATCTATCTCTCCGCGTCCGATCACGCAATCAGCGCGGTGCTTTGCCGAACCGACCCGGAAGGGATACAGCGCCCGGTCTATTACATCAGCCTCGTGCTCCAAGGCCCCAAGCTACGGTACTCTCGACTCGAGAAGGTTGTGTTTGCATTATACACGACAGTGAAGAAGCTCACACCCTACTTTCAAGGCCGAGTGATCCGAGTACTGACCAACCAGCCCATGGGTGCCATCCTGCGAACGACTACATCTTCCGGTCGGCTAGTTAAGTGGGCGATGATGTTAACCCAGTTCGAGATCGAGTACACGCCCAGGCCGGCCATTAAAGGACAAGCCTTAGCGGATTTTGTTGTGGAATGTTCAGCACGGGATATCAACACCTCGCAGACCGCCGACCCCGCTCCGGCAGAGTGGGAAATCGCGACTGACGGGTCGAGCTACAAGCAGGGTGCTGGGGCTGGTATAGTTCTCACCAGCCCGGAGGGCTTCAAAGTCTATTACGCCCTGTCGCTCACCTTTTCACCGACCAACAACGAGGCGGAATACGAGGCCTTCATAGCCGACTTATGTCACGCCCGTTCTCTAGGGGCTAGACACGTGAGAATCCAGACCGACTCAGCCCTGGTGGTCGGGCAGGTTACCGGTGCCTTCGAGGCAAAGGGAGAGCGTCTAGCCCGATACCGCGACCACGCCCTATCGGTTATGGGGTCGTTTGATGCGTGCGTCGCCGAGATATCCCGCGGGCTGAGAACGCGGACGCAGACATGCTATCCCGGTTATCGCATGAGGCCCCATAATACATATCCAAGGTTGCCCGGGTGGAAGAGCTGTCGACCGCATGTATTGATGTGCTGCCTGTGGCCCCGGTTGAGGTAGGGACGGACGAATGGATCTCCGATCTCCGGACGTTCTTAGAAACCGGAACCTTGCCGGAGAACGAGCAGCGAGCCAGGATGGTGAAATTGCGTGCCCCCCGGTTCCAGATTGTCGACGACCGCCTGTACCGACGGTCATATGGGGGGCCGTTGATGAGATGCTTGTCCCAGTTTGAGGCCAAACTTGTGATGACCGAGCTGCACTCCGGACTTTGCTCCGCTCATCAGGGGGGCCGGGCCTTGGCAAGAAGAATAATGCTGATCGGCTACTATTGGCCGTCGATCCAGTTAGACTGCGAGGCGCTGGCAAAGTCGTGCGAATCGTGCCAACTGTACGCCCGAGTCCCAGGCAGACCGGCCACCTTTTACCATCCGGTCAGCACGGCAATACCTTTCGCTATATGGGAGTGGACATCTTGGGACCCTTCCCGCAGTTGACCGGTCGACGCCGCTTCATCATCGTCGCCGTGGATTACTTCTCGAAGTGGCTCGAAGCCGAGCCGTTGGCGACGATCACGTCTCAACAGTGCGCCTGGTTTGTATGGCGAAACGTGATCTCCCGCTTTGGGGTTCCAGTTCAGTTGGTGACTGACAACGGAAAGCAGTTCGAGAGCGAATATTTCCGGAATTTCTTAGCGACTATTGGCACCAGGTCGGTCCGGTCTTCCGTAGCATACCCCCAAGGGAATGGCCAGGTGGAGAACGCAAACAGGACCATTCTGGAAGGGCTCAAGAAGAAGTTGCATTCGGCCGGACGAAGCTTGGCGGACGAGCTCCCGTTTATCTTGTGGTCATACCGGACTACGCCCCGCGAAGCTACAAAGGAAATGCCTTTTGTGTTAGTCTATGGCGCCGAGGCCCGTCTACTGGTGGAAGCGTGGATACCGACCTCGCGAGAGCGAGGTTATGACGAGAACGACAATGATTCCCTGATGGTCACCGAGCTGGACTCCCTGGAAGAAAGGAGAGATGTCGCGGCCCGGAGAGTCGAGGAGTATCAGAAGAAATTGAAAGCGTACCGCGACCCTAAGGTGCGGCCCCGGTACTTCCAGGTTGGGGATTACGTGCTGTGAGAGAGACAGGCCAGCAAGCCGCCTGAGGGTGGGAAGCTGGCCCAGAGTTGGGAAAGACCGTACGTTATTTTGGCCGTGGTGAGACCGGGAACTTACCGGCTTGAAACCACTACCGGCAGGCCGGTTGACCACATTTGGAATTCCCAGCACTTGGTTCATTTCTATCAGTAGCTTGTAATAGGATCGGGAGCCTGCGTGCCCCAGTTTACTTCCGCCCTACGCGGCCGATTTGGTAGACCCTACGAGGTCATTCTGTTTGAAATGTAGGACCGACCGGTTAGGTCGGCTTTTCTTTTAAATGTTTTAACCTCAATGGTGAGAGCAAGGTGCTCACCCCGGGAGTAAGGTGTCCGGTTACCGGTCTTCGGACCTTAATGGTGAGAGCAAGGTGCTCACCCTGGGAGTAAGGTGCCGGTTACCGGTCTTCGGACCCTAATG
>CM008333.1:6079312-6097430 GCA_002525835.2 Ipomoea batatas | reverse complement strand
CCATTCAATCGTCTGTCCAAGATTCGCTAAATAGTCCGCGCATTGGTTTCCTTCCCGAAGAACGTGGTTGATGGAGAACCAGCTAAAGGAATCCATGAGCGACTTGCAATCCGCGATCAACGTACTTGCTTCCGTAGAACTACTCTCGTCTTTATCAAGGGCCCGGACTAGAGCTTCGGAATCTGATTCGATAGAAAGTTTCTCAAACCCACGATTTTTAGCTATTACGAGACCTTCCCGCATGCCCCATAACTCGGCAATGAAGCTGTTCGTATTACCGATTTTGGAAGAGAAGCCGACGATCCATGCACCATGGTGATCACGAATTAGGCCCCCAGCGCTGGCCATGCCCAGGTTCTTTTTTGCACCATCGGTGTTTAGTTTAACGACGTCTGTATCCGGCGGAGACCAAGAGACCCAGCGCTGATTCGCTGGTAGGAGACCGTTATGTTTAGTGAGATATTGCAGCGCCTCCAACGCCTCGCTCTTGGCCTGCTTAATCACTTCGGTCGCCTGCATATGACTGGAGTTGAAGACTGCATTGTTTCTTGCTTTCCAGATGTTCCAAAGGATGTAAGGGAGGCAAATCATCCAACTCAGACCAAGACCACACTGCTGGTTAATGGAGCAGCCGTGTTCGATCCACCGGAACAAAGGAATATGGGAGCTTGAATTCACCCCTGGCGGAGGCGCGGCGATATCCCAGCATGCCGTGGCGAAATCGCAGCGTCTGAACAGGTGATCCAGGTCTTCCTCCTCACCATTGCATCGCGAGCAGTCTGCCACCTCCACCAGTCCACGTCTCCGTCGCTCCGAGTTGACCAACAGCCCGTTGGAAGTGATTTTCCAGATAAAGAGTTTCACTTTCTCCACACAGTTGAGCCGCCATATCCAACTATGTGAAGCCTCTGAATCTTCGTGACCTGAAATGAAAGAAAAGGCCGAAGCCACTGATACTTTACCTGAGTCGGAATGAGGCCAGGCTAAAGCATCCTGCTGGATCCCTGTGACGGACAGCGGCACTGCCCTTACGTCCAGGATTACATTTGGCGGTAGAATTTGTTCAAGAGCTTGGTAGTCCCAAACTTTATGCTCGGTAATGAATTGGCTCGCTTTAATTGAAGTTGTATCCTCCATCATGCTGTTTGGAATGGCGGTAATGAGAGGGCCACTACCCACCCACCAATCATGCCAGAAGTCGATTGATTCGCCATTCCCAACCTTCCATTTTAGACCCTCCGCCAAAATCTTTCTGCCTTTAAGAATGCTTCGCCAACCCCAAGAGTCCGTAGTCCCAGCCGGCACGTGTAGGAAATCGGCTTCTTTCACATATTTATCTCTAAGCACTTTAACCCAAAGCTTATCTTGCTTAGAGAATAATTGCCAGGCCATCTTCGTGAGAAACGCTTGGTTAAAATCATAGGCTTTTCTAAGGCCTAAACCACCAGTATCTTTGGGTTTACAGATGTCTGACCAATTGACAGTGTGGATTCTCCTGGTGTTATCATCGTGCCCCCATAAAAAATTCCTGCAGATTTTATCAATCTCATTACAGGTACTTACCGGTAGTGCCATGGCTTGCATAGAGTAGGTTCGGACGGTTGCAAGTGACGCTTGGACTAAAGATCTTCTCCCTGCCATGGTGAGCGAAGTAGCTTTCCAATTGGAAAGCTTTCTACGCATTTTGTCAATAACCGCCATGAAAGTGTGTTTAGAGACTCTTTTGTGAAGCATCGGTATTCCTAGATAAGTTCCCAGGTGAGGGGAATTCGGAATTCCCATAACTTCGCTAATCCGAGTTCTTTGACCTGCATTAAGATTAGGAGAGCAAAAGATGAGGGACTTAGAAAGATTCACCTTGAGGCCGGACGCTGCGGAGAAGTCGTTGAGACAGTCCAGTATGACTTCCGCCTGTCTTTCAGAAGCTTCCCCGAAAAGCATGAGGTCATCTGCAAAGAAAAGGTGGGAGATACCTAACCCTCCCCTCAAAATGTGGACCAGTTTCCAGTGACCGCTGTTGACTCTACTTTGAATTGTGATAGCGAGACGTTCCATCACCAGATTAAAGAGGTAGGGAGCCAAAGGATCACCTTGTCGAAGGCCCCGACCTGTCTTAAAGGCAGGGAGGCGACCCCCGTTCCAGAGGATAGAGATCTCACTTTCTCTCAAGGAATTCAAAATAAGGTCAATCAAAGCTCTTGGGAAGCCAAAGCTAACCAGGGTGTCTTCAAGGAAAGACCAGGAGACGTTGTCATAGGCCTTATGGAGATCAACTTTGACAATCATAAGACCTTTTTTACCCGTCTTCTTTTTCATACAATGGATAATCTCTTGAGTCAAAATTATATTATCCATGGTAGAACGGCCCGGTAGGAAGCTGTTTTGGTGAGGGCCGATGACTTGGCACATGATTGGTCTTAACCTATTTACCAGGACTTTAGAGATAACTTTGAAGGCCACGTTCAGGAGGGTGATCGGTCTAAAGTCCGCTGCAGTTTCCGGAGCATCTTTTTTTGGAATGAGAGTGATGAAGGCCTGTAGGAGTGACTTATGTATCAACCCATAAGCCAAGGCCTGGTTGACCATTCTCGTGAGCGTTGGTTTTATCTCTTCCTAGTAGTGCTGATAGAACATAGCTGGAATACCGTCAGGACCCGGGCTTCCATGTTTCTTTATTCCAAACGTGGCTTTTTTAACCTCGCTCAGGGAAGCTTCTCGTGTCAGGGTGGTGGCCTGTCTGTGAGAAATAACTTGTCCCATGACCATCCTGTCCCACTCGTCCGTCGAATCCCTATCAACCCTGCAAAAAAGGTTATTAAAGTAGTCTGTTATATGATTAGACAGAAGGGAGGGGTTATCCGTCCATGAACCATTAATTTTGAGGAATCTAATGCGGTTCTTATTTCTTCAAATAACGGCCGCATTATGATAGAAACGGGTGTTTCTGTCCCCGTCCCGCACCCACTCCATTCTAGATTTCTGAAACCAAAAAACTTCTTCTTGGTCAAGCACATTGTTCAATTCAGCAATCAAATTTTTTTCCCGTCTTTGAAGATTGGCCGAAATACCAAAGTTGCTCGCAGTTTGTATCTCTTGAATCTTGGTTCCAAGCCTGCGTTTCCTGTTAAAGATGTTACCGAACGTATCGCGATTCCACTAGATGCTTTTATTAGTAACCGTCGAGATAATAGACTCCATGGGCTGCACTTCTCCCGCAGTAGCCTCCTTCCAGATGGTCCCATAGTCCTCTCTCAACAGCCAAGCTGCCTCAAAGCGAACTGGTCGTAAGTTTCTGGCTGGCGGGGTACCTGCTTCTTCAATGAACATGACAGGGCTATGATCTGAACAAAGTCTTGGGAGAACGGCAATTTTTGCCTCGGGAAACTCGAGCTGGGCTTTGAGGTTCCAGAGGACCCTATCTAGCCGGCGCATTTGAGTTACTCTATTGGCCACCGTCCGGTACCACGTATATTTAGACCCTGAAGAGCCCGGGTCAAGTAACCCACAGTTATTTATAGCATCCACAAATCTCTGGATGTTGTTAGTACTGAGAACGTCACTGCCCCACTGGTCAGAGTTAGAGGCGATGTCGTTGAAGTCACCTAAAACCATCCAAGGGCCTTGAATAGTTGCCGAGAGGGTTTTGCAATAATCCCAGAATCTGCACTTGGCAAAAAGGTTAGGACGAACATATGCAAAAGTAATAAACATATCTTCCACCGGGCGCTTCCATCTGGTATGGATGGCCTGGGAATTATGGTGTATAATCTCTAGGTCAATGTGACCTTGTTTCCAAAACAGAAGAAGACCACCCGCAAAGCCGAGAGGTTCAACCATAAAATGATTTGTATATCCAAGCTTGGATACCAAATTAATCATATTGTTCGCTCTAGGCGAACGAATTTCTAAGAGACAAATGGCATCAACCTTGGAGGTGGAAAGAAGCTCTTTAACATGCTTCCTCACACGACTATTGACGATGCCACGACAGTTCCACGAGATGATCTTCATGGGGAGACCAAAGAAGAAGGGGTGGTTTGGTCACCGCCAACCTCGGGCGTGGTACTAAAGGTCGGACCTTGACCGGACTGGTTCGGGTCTACCTCCCCATGAGCAGCAGACGATTATCCGCCAAACTGAAACACTTCGCTAAGAGCCAAGTGATCGCGCCAATTAGCCACGTTGGGGTCCTCACTAGGACCCGAACGACCACCTTTAGAAGAGAACTTACCTCTACCTCTCGAACTAGCTTGTGTACCTCCTTGGTTATTCTTCGGAACCGCAGGAATCTGTCGAGGTTTTGGGTTCGGCGTGGTACGCCCAACGACAGAAGGAGGGTTGCGGTTCTGAGGGGGTTTCTTATTAGATGCTGGTTTGGGTTTGGGGTTTCCACCAGCCACCCTTGACGACCTCTCCTTGACAGTAGAAACAGTATCGTCGCCTAGACTGTGTTCCTCCGCCAATGCGTCAAACTTATTTTCGTGGACAGTCACCGGGGTCCCATCTTGTTTAGACTGTTTTTGAGATTTTTTCTGATTAGCGACCGGTTTCTTCTTTTTCGTAACCAACATCCAAGTACCGTAAGGTCTCTTTTCTTGCGTTGGTTTCGTCATTGGTGGCGGTGGCTGCGACTGCTCTGGCATTTCCGAATCCTTACTTGGTGTCTCATTGGGGTCCGGGATCAGAGTCTCAGGACCTTTGGGAGCATTGCGCGGGCATGCTTGTTCCCGGTGACCAACCACACCACAGCCAAAACAGACCACGTGGAGGCCTTCATACTCCACCATTTGGACGCTGTCCCTCACCCATATTTCCGTCACCAAGGGTTTATTCAAATCAACCTCGACTGCGGCTCTTGCAAACCGCCCCTTCTCTCTCACCGCTGTTGTTCTGTCAAGCTTCAACGGTTTTCCAACGTTTTCCAAAATCAATCTGATTAAATCATCTCTAAAGTATTCAGCCGGAAGTTCCGGTAGTCGAACCCATACCGCCATTTTTGAGAGTCGAGCCGTCCTGGGCCTATACTCCGGCTCCCATCTTTGAACAACCAAATAGTTATCAAAAAGTTTCCAGGGGCCATCTAGCAGCACATGCAGGTAGTCTCTTCTATTATCAAACCTGATAATGAAGCCACCATAGCCAATATCCATAAGGTTATATTTACCTTGCAAAAGATCATCCTCCATGGGAGGTGGTTGTGCACTCACAGTGTCGGCGAAGGAACGTTTCATCGCCTTGTATTTCTTGTTGGATCGTGTTGAAGGGTCTCCCTCCGCCATGTTTTCATCCGGGGGCTGCTCCGTGCGTGCCGGAGGCACCGTCGGCGATGCCATGCACGGCCGACCGCCACCAACGGCTAGTCGCCGGAAGGAAAGCTACCTAAAATAAAGTAAGTAAAAAAGTCCAGAAATCGCCTAACCCGGGAGAGAAAATCCTTGGTATCCAATCAACAGTTTTTTCTCCTTAGTTATTTTAAAAGTGGTAGATTTCTCCCCTGTAATGTTAAATTGACATTTTTGCCCTTAAAAATAACTATTTCACTTATTTTTATTCTCCAACCAATTATTACTAATATGTATGGAAGATCACGGTTTGATACGAACCTAATCGAACACTGTAGCAATTGAACTTAAATAGTATAGACGGTTACGGTTACGATTCAGAATCGAAAAAATAAAATAAAATAATTGTTGAATTTAGAATATTTTTAAATAAGAAATAAAATTATAAAAATAAATAAATAAGTTTTGATTGGCGGTTCAAAATCGAAATTGGAACCGAACCGTACCGATTTAGCAAAATAAGTGTTTGATCATTTTCACTATATATGACTGTGGTTAAGTTCCGGCTCACGGTTCAACAATTATTTAATTTTATTTTTTCGGTTCTGAATCGTAACCAGAACCGTCCATATTATTTCGGTATGATTGCTACAATGTTTGATTAGGTTCAAACGGAATCGTGATCATCCATACATATAAGTAATAAATTTTTGGAGAAGAAAAATAAATAAAATAATTATTTTTAAGGATAACAATGTCAATTTAACATTTCAGGGGAAAAACTGCCACTTTAATAACACATGGGGAAAAAGTGTTATATGAACATAACATAGGGAGAAAAAGTGTCATTTTCCCTATATTTTTTTATATAGGAATAGGAGTAAAATAAGCCCTCTATATTGTAACAAAACAACTAAACCTTTAAATTTAGGGGCAATGATCTTGTGATTAAGTAGCATGTAGTGACTTTCTCAAGTGAGAGGTAATGAGATTGAGGCTCAGTAGAAGTAATATTGACTCTTTGTACTTCAACGGGTTGAAAAAATATAGATGAACATATACTATAATGTAATAGAGATCGAGTTAATAGTACTCAAAAAAAAAAAACTTAGGGTATATTTGGAAACCCAAAAAATAACTTTTGAAAAATGAGTCATTTTCTAGAAAATATTTTTTATTTCGGTATTGGTTGCATTTCATAAAAATAGTGTGCTTTGTTCATTTTTCAGAAAATGAGAAGAATTATATTTTAAAAAATCATTGTTACTTATAAAAAAAAATTAAAAATAACAATAGTTTCATATATTAAAAGAAAAAGGTTTTAGAAGCCGGAAACCAGCTCACCAATTAATATGTTCTGGTACGGAAACCAGACCAGATTAATTAACTAGTTTTCATTGGGAACCAGATTTCTGGTTCTCGACAGAAACCACCGAAAGAGATGCAGAAGATGGAGAAGGTTGCAGCTAACCCCTGAAAAATGACTTCCAAAAAAAAAAAAAAGTCATTTTTCAGAAAATTGGCCTTGTTCATTCCCTTTGACGAGAAATCAATTTCCATTAACTTTAAAATTTCTCTCTTGCTAAATACTAGAAACTCGAAAAATAATTTACAGAAATCATTTTTCGAGTTTTCAGACACACCACTAAAAGAGCTTCAATTAAATAGTCAAATTTATAAAAATCATGCAATTACATAATTATTTTTTACCCTTTTATTGTCTGTTACGTTTTGATTACATAGATCATATTTGTATTGCTACTTTGACATTATAATAGTATTAATATTATTTAAAAAATATTTATAAATCAGATTTGAAAACACGTTCACAATATCTTCATTTGGTCACCACCCCTTCGTCGCCGCACTAGACATCCCTGCCTCACTAACTCCAGCAACGTTAACATAACGAGCAGTCGAGCACATCATTGTTGTTTCACTAATAGTTGGAAAACCTATTTGACAACTATCCCAAAATTATATTTTTTTTTGAAAATAATTTTATATTATTTGATATATAAGGATAGATGTTACTACATTTTATGTTTATTAACTTTTTATTATTTGAAATTTTAAATCCAATATGAATTTGGCCTATCCAAGATAGGAGCAGTGATGGGTCCTTAAATTTGAGGTTCAAACTTATAAAAAAAAATGATAAGATTTTGTAATAAATCGTACTTCATAATTTTTATTTTTTTTTAAAATCAAAGTAATTAAATTTGAATATATTTTTAAAACTTTTAATAGAAAACATATATAAACACTTGAAAATTTTAAATAACTAAAAATAAAGTATTTAAAAATTATAGGTAACTAAATAGTGTCTAACTAATTTAACTCTAAAAGTTATGCTTTCAAAAACAAAAAAAAAAAAAAAACTCTAAAAGATATGGAAATATCATAGGCAATATAATAATTTCAGTAGATTGGGCAATGGGCATGGATGAGAAATTTAGTTGTTTATATTTAATTTTGTCTAAAGTTGGTGGATATTATAATAATGAAGTTACTTCTAAAGTTTCTGAAATTATTCCAACTGCATATGTAGCCATCATTATATTATTTATCATAAAGATCAATAAAAAAAAAAATTACAAAATAAATGAGTTGCTACTACGTGTCATGAGCTACAACGTTAAAGACGCATAAATATGTGAAGAGTTTGGGCGTCGCCGTTCATCTGGCTAACTGCCTAAGCCTTCAAATCGGAATCTACCCTACTAAATTACCAATTGTTATATGGGTTGTTAGGCTGTCAAATAAACGGTAATATAATTAAAATGATACTTTAATGTTGTTAAAATAAAATTATTGTGTGCAGAAAATGAAACTAATAAATAGAGCTCATTCAACAACGTATATTGTTAGATGAAATTGTAGTATAATTAAAATGATACTTTAGTGTTGTTAAAATGAAACTAGTGTGTGAAAAATGAAATTAAAATTCAGAGCCATCGATAACAGATATTGTTAAATAAACATGGAATATAATATAATGTAATTTAAATAATACTTTAGCAGTATTATAATTAAACTAGTGTGTGGGGAAAATTAAACTAAAAAATAGAGCTTATCTAGTATACTATATATACTAATAAGAGCCAAAGAGAGTTAGGCCTAAAATGGGTAGAAAAAATGGCGGTAAAATTATTTAATCAAATGGATGGTTCAGATGAATTATTTAATCAAATAGATGGTTAAGATAATTCAGATTAATATTATTAATAGAGATTACCTAATTTAACCTTACTTTTATGATTATCCGTTAAGTTTTTCGTTAAATATTCTTTTCTCCGTTAATATTCCGTTAACTTTTAACTTACCCATTAATTTTTATAAGAAATGTCTTAAGTTCGAACCTCATCTCAATCAAATTTGACATAATTAAGTTTCTCACTCTATTTTACTCTTATTAAATTAAATAAATTAGTAGCTACAAAAAAAAAATATGATACATATGTATTTCTTTAATTTAGAATTATGTGTCTACAATACCTTTATTTGAAAAAATTATTCATTATAAAAAAATTAAATTAAATAAGAGAAATATTTTCATTAGTTATATTATCTTTATTTTCTCTCATGCAAAATTCTTTACATTCAAATTTATCAATTGATATTCATTACATTGTCCATTATCTTATTTTTACAATATCTTGTAATTAAATATCAAAGTTATAGTACAAAATAATGTTATATATTTATTTACCAAGTATTTTATTAATACTATGAAAAAAAATTAAAATAATTTGAAGCTAATTATATTAACTACTTGGAGATTGGTTGACAAAGAGAGTACTCAAATAATAACCCAACAAATTGAAGTGAAATCACTCTGTTTTACTCTTATTGAATTAAATAAATTAGTAATTACACCAAAAAATGATACATATGTATTTCTTTAATACCATGAAAAAAAAATAAAAAAGAATAGTTTGAAACCAATCATATTAATTACTTGGGAGATTTGTTGACAATGAAAGTACTCAAATAACCCATTACCCAGCAAATTGAAGCGAGAAACTACCTTTTAATATCTTTGGAATACATAATATTTTAAATTTTCAAATTTTTATTAATTTATTTAATATTTTTTCTTAAACTAGTGATTTCTTTATCCACAATAACTCATTCAACAATAATGGTAATTGAACCAAATGAACCCCAAGCAGAACACCTGAAGGAAAGTCCATAGCTCCTATATCATAATCTCATTGCATGACGTTGTCATCTATGCTACCAACAATATCCGAATTGCAAATAACACACTACCAACAAAAAGGAAGAGAACAAATAGTAAAGATGAAGGCAATGACAATGTTACTCAAAAGAGAATTAAGAACCAATTAGAAAAATTCAAATTAAAAGTAGTATTTATTTAGACTATCATTTTTAGACCAAATATTTAGACTATCGATTTTACAAGGTTGCAAACATTTATTTTATTAATAATTATAATGAATTTTCTATATTATCTTGGATTCATATACTTTGAGTTAGATATTTAAATAAAAAAATTCGACATTCAATTACCCATGTATAAACTTCTCCTATATAATCTTGCATTGATATACTTTCAAATATTTATTTAAATATAAACATTGGGCATTAACCCATTCGCGCAATGCTCGTATAAAACTAGTACAATAATGTATATTGTCAAATGAAACTGTAATAAAATTAAAATGATACTTTGGTCTTACTATAATGAAACTAGTGTCTGTGAAAAATGAAACTAAAAAATAGAACAATATTGTTAAATGAAACTAAAGTGTAATTAAAATGATACTTTTCATAGACCACATTAGTATATGGACCGTGGTCCACAGTAAAATTTGCCTCTAAATGACAGCTTGGTAGGTAATTTTGTGGTAATTACAGTTATAGTCAAGGAATCGTGTTTTTTTCATTTTGAGCGATGAGGGAAGCTTGCCGTTACTATTTTAGACTATGTATTGACTACTGGGTAATTAAATCATGCCTTGTCCCTAGCTGATAAATTAAAAGATCACAATGAGGTAAACCAACTTAGGTTTTCTATAGATGAACAACTTAAACTAAGAATGTTGATAACCTGACCAACTTGGCAGCGTTTGATTTTATATTTCAAATATATAAATTTGATGCTTGACTTTTTTGAATTTGTTATCTTTAATTTTACTCGATCAAATATCAAATTTGGTACTAAATTCTGTTTTTGAACGACTAAGAAATGAGGATGATAATGGGTCGGGAGTGAGATGGGGAGAGTTACATCCATCACTCGACCGCACTTTATATTTTCTCCACATACACCGACCCCTGGCTCACATCAGGTGGACTTTTTAAAAACCACCGCCAACCCACCAAGTGTGGATTCCCACTACGGGTATTCACTACGTATTTTCTTATTAAAATAATATTTAAATTACTTACACATAGTAAAATAATAAGATTCACTAGTTATATTAAAACATAAAATAAAAGAAATATTCAAATATAATAACTAACTTGTTAATTAGTTTAGAATTAAAAATAGTAAAAAAGTTACTAAAAGTTCTAGAAACTTTTATAATTAATATATATATATANTGGCAACGTCTGGCTCATTGGGCGATCTAAGGGTCGTATCAAAAGTGGAGGAGAAAATGTTTATCCTGAAGAAGTAAGTACTAGTAGAGAACTATAATCTATCTCCTTATCATCCTCTAGTCAAGCTTAAATTGATAAAAGTACATATTTTCACATTTTCTTGGACTTCTAGCTTTAGAAGCAAAATTTAAAGTACAATTTAAGTAAGTTTTTATGAGAAGTACTTGTTTGCATTACTGTATGGCTCTGTTTGGTACGCCCAGCTGAAAGATGAAAAACTAAAAAGCTAGTAGCTAATAAGCTAACTTACTAAAATTAAAGTGTTTGGTAAAGTTAATTGTTGAATTAGCTGATAAGTGTAGAAAGACATAAAATGATAGACTAAGACTTTAGGATTTTGATTAATGAAGGACATATGTCATTTTTGTAAATTAATAAAGATAAAAGAGGGAAAAAATTAAAAATCCACCAGCTTATTAGGGTTACAAAATAAGCTATTATTTTAAGCTCCACATGTTTTACCAAAGCTTATTTGTAGCTTAAAATAAGCTCTACCGAACAGAGCCTATGGCTATGTTTGGCAGAGCTTATTTAGGAGCTTATAGCTTATTTTAAGCTACTAATAAGCTATAAGCTCTGTTTGGTCATGTTCTCAAAATAAGCTAGTAGCTTAAAATAAGAGCTTATTTTGAAACGCTACTTGGGGTAGCTTTTCAAAAATAAGCTAGTAGCTTTTTAACTTTTTTCCATCTTTATCCTTATTATTTTAAATAAATGACATCCTTTACCCCTTCTCTCAATTAAAACCCTTTTGACATTTTCTTTTCATTATGTTTGGTAGTAATTTCAGTTTGACATTTATGTTTGAACATTAATTTTTGTATGAACTAATCTTATGAATTATAAACATTTTTTTTTACTTTATATATTTTCAAATATATGTTCTTACTTTATATTTTATTTAAATATATTGATTTCATTATTTTATATTTTAATATATAAACAAACTTATTTAAATTTAAAATTATTTAAATTGTATGAAGATGTCCTTTTTAGTCTTTTTACATTCATCAACTTATCAAAAAGCTAATTTTACCAAACACTTTTAAGCATAACAGCTAGCTTAACAGCTCTTAAGATTTCAGCTTCGAGCTTATAGCTTTTCAGTTTTCAGCTACTTTTCAGCTTTCAGCTACCTTTTCAGCTAGGTTTGCCAAACATAGCCTATATATGTATGCTTGTCAGAACAACTTGCATCTCCTAATTGCCAGGAACTTGTTTGGATAGTTGTCTAATTGCCAAGAATTGTTTGTGGGCGCTAAAGCGCTTTGAATAATAAGCAATATCTTTGTGTTGTGCAAAAGGTGGAGGCTGTCCTGTCACAGCATCCCGGGGTTTCTAGCAGCGTTGTTGTTGGAGTTCCAGATTCTCGCTTGGGAGAGACGGTTGTCGCTTGCATTCGGCTCAACGGCAATTGGCAGTGGGATGATTCGAGTTCCAATCCTTCAGTTAGTGACATGGCAAACTACCTGTCTGGTGACATCCTCCGGTGCTTCTGTAAAGAAAAACAGTTGACTGGGTATGTATGTGCTTTTAAGATGTATCTGTTGATGCATGATATGAATTTATTGTTGAAACTTTAATGATGAATCCAGGTTTAAAGTACCAAAAAGATTTATTTTGTGGAGGAGGAATCAATTCCCAGTGACTTCTACTGCCAAAATAAGAAGAGACCAAGTCAGAAGAGAACTCATGTCTAATATGCACTTGATGATATCTTGCAAATTATAGCACAGTTGTTGGGAGCAGAGATAGTAACAACAGATTACACTGGATGGATATGAAATTATTATCTGCCACATTTTTTTTTTGTTGTTGCTGCAATCATAGCGAAAATATTGAGTTAATTTTGTACTAATCCATTTATGCAAGAGTGCAGAGGAATACGTAGATTCGGTTGGTTTTGGCGTTATATCATGATCCATGGTTCACTTTGTAAGTTGGATGAATTACATATAGTTCATTTTTAGTATATTGAAGGAAGGTTCATTGTCGGTACATTGAATATTCGTTTTTAGCATGTTAAAGGTTTAATTTTTGATATATTACTTAAAAATGATAATTTAATATACTAAAAATGAACATTTATTAATGGTCCACAATAGAGAATTGGAATCACTTCTCCAAAGTGTAATATTGGAATATCTCATTACCACAATTANAGATTCTCACGGACGAGACAAATACTATCCCCCTCAACCAGAATGAACTAGACCTCATTTCCGATGACGAGGAAGATGAACCCGATGGTATGTCTGATGATAGGTGTCCAGTAATCCGTCTCACCAAAGAAGAAAAAATGAGATTGAGAAGTATGTAACAGATACAACATTGTAATAAAGTTAGTAGTACTCTCTCTCTCTCTCTCTCTCTATATATATATATAAAAGTTAAATTTGTAATATTATATTTATATTATAAAAAATATATGAAAAATAAAAGTCTCGATTAGGCTCACGAGCTGCTCAAACCGAGTATTAAGGTAATTGAATTCAGCTTGCTTCGTTACTTGCATTACTCCAGCTTGAGTTCAACTTGACTATAACCGAATCGAATTTGAATGTTCATCGAATCGAGTCCAAGTAGCTTACAAGTAGCTTGACTCACACCCCTATGATAGAGAAATATTAAGGTTTTTGAGACAAGATGTATCCAGTGAAAACAAACCTGTGAAACTTCTGAAATACACCCCATAAGTAAACAACTTGATTGCCAAAGCAAATAAACATGCTGAGCAGTTCCTCAGTAGATAGAGAATGCAGGACTTCTTCAGATATGTTGTTTGGTTTCTGTCAACAGCAGAACAGCATATAAGATAGCACACAAGAAAAAATAAGGCACCCCAACTGGATGCAGAACAATTAGCTCCCACAGGAGGAAAGAACCTTAGAAACATTCTGCCTACTGCTTGGAGCCTGTCCTGAAACTGCATTGGCATCAATTGCTGAATCTGCATCTGTGGGGAAACTTAACAATTCTTTAACCTCATGTTTAGAAGCAAAATCATTTACATCAATAGCCCGATTAATAGCCTTGCTGATTTTCTGTAGCTCTTTAACAAGTATGTCACGAGCATTCAAAAATCCTTTAACAAGCACTGCCTGTTACAAAAATACAATAGGTCAAATAGAACTTGAATTTACAACAATGCAATGTTTTGACAGAAAGGAAACTTTTGTTACCCAGAGTTTAGAGAAGAGAACTTACTTGCTTTGACTTATCATAGTCTTCAACTGCAAAATTATTCTTGCAAGAACCACTGTATAAGCCCAAAACTATAAGTTACTTCCATAAGCTTACTTCTTGCAAATTAGTTGGAAGTTGGAACTCAACACATAAGACCACGAGAGATAACTCAAATGTATGGCATCATTTTAATTCCCATTAAACCAATTGAGAAATTGAATTCTCATACAAACCTTGGCCTGTTTGATGAGGAGGTGTGCAAACCACTTCGCAATAGGCAGATGTGTACACTTGCATCAACAAGTACAGCATGGAAAGCATCAAAATGAACAGGGCAATAAGAATGGAGTCCAAGAAGAGCCTTAGGAGGAATTCGAAATTCATGGACTGCAGTGGGACATATGTCTAATGAGCCCTGCAAATCACTCCTGTAATTCATGTGATGAAGTTATTCAACAGGGAATTTATTTAAATCAATTTTAATTGCAATTTTAAGAAATCAGGAAGAAAAAAAATAGTCCTAGAAACCAAAATTAGAGGGAAAAGTACATAATATCAGGTGAACTAACCTGTTCTCCAACACAGGCGCATACAAGAGCTCAAATTTCAGAATAACGGCAGATGAAGATGGTCCCTGCTAATTTAAAGGACCTATCAGTTGCCAAGATAAAAAATCAATTGGGATAAATAAACATTGGAGGAGAATGGCATACTATATAAATATACTCCATAGAATTCAAACCATGCAAATATAGTATAATAAAGCACTTAAGCTTTCATATTCACTCTACCACAGGTATCTCCAATGAGTTAAAGTCCAGGTTATTTCCAAAGCAAAAATTGCTATTGTGGTCTTACATCCCCTTAGGAATTTGTAAATCTATGTGGAAAGATAGAGTAAAGAGTAGATAGAGATATATTTAAACAAATGAATAGAAAATAGATGTATTGAAAGGAAAAAAGACTATAGGAGAAACAAATTGTACTCCCCAACAAGAATTAATCCTGCCCCTCAGCTAAAGTTGATAATTGCTAATAATTTTCCCCACACTTCCCTTCTAAGATAATGTGTTATTTATAGTCTATAAAAATATAGTAAAAAAGGTAAGAGCCAATCAAACATAATCAATCAATCAAGGATAATCAATCAATCATTAATTCCTTGATGTTAGCTCCCCAAAATCATGTAATTTGAATTTCTTAATTAGTTCCCTGTCATTGCCACCCCATATCATATCAATTGCCTCTAGCGCCTCCAACTCTCCCCCATCCCCATTGTCCTCACCTTTGCAGCAATTAGGGCCCTTAAAGACTTGTTTGGACAGTTGTGCATCTGGCTGTAGGTTGCTTACATCTGAAGCAAAGACCTTTAGCACACAAGTCTAAATACACCTAGTCTGAGTACTGGCGGGCACCCCTTTGCCTCACTGCAGCATTGGGTGTGGCAGACCACAATTGGTGCTGAAAAGTTGCAGTGCTCTTACCCGTATCATGAAACTTAGAGTAAATTGTAGTTTATGCGGCCAAGGTTTATTGATCACTTGAATAAAAAAGCTGATGATATTCAAGTAAATAAAAAGGCAATTTGGTAGAATGTTGATGTTTAGGCAGTTTAGTTGTATAGTCTAGTAAGGTAGTTTCTTTCTCGAGAGTTAGTGATTCTTTTCAGACCATTCAAAGCATGCCTTTCCATCCAAAATCAAGCCAAGTCATTATATGTTAATGATATTTATCATTCTTATTCTGTAATCTCATTCTTCAGAGTTAGTGCTTCTTCTCAGACCATTCAAAGCGTGCATCTCTGCCTAGAGCCAAGCAAAGTCATTATATGCTAATGATATTTCTCATTCTTACTTTGTTGTTCAAGAGTTGGTCAATTTGAAGAAAACTGGTGTAAGTATGGAGAAACTCCCCACGAAAGTCCAGAGTTTAATAACTTAATTCGTCAGCCACATACTAATTGGTAGAACAACCAGTCAACCACAGAACAAACAGTTGATCATGAGAAATTATTGGGGTGATTTACTTTTTAATGCTAGGCCCAGAGTTTAAGTTATGTGAGTTGGGGCCTATAAAGCTTATTTGTGACAAACAGGCAACAACATATCACATGCAACCCACTCTCCCATGAGAGAACAAAGCACATTGAAGTCAACTGTCATTTTATTCAAGAGAAGGTTACTTCAAGAGAAATTATTACATCTTTTGTTCGCTTAAATGACCAGTTTCCTAGGATTGACTGCATTTGTAACAAGCTTGGCGGTTATGATATACGCTTCCAACTTGAGGGGAAATAGTCTTAGGATTGTACAGTTACTATCCAATCATCTGGTTAATTCTTCTCACTAAGCTAGAGCAGGTAGTCTAAGGGTCTATTTTAGTTGTATATATATTAGTGCGCATACTCTATTGTAATTCAAGTTTTTCTCAATGTTGTAAAAATCGCTAGGTACCTCTCGGGTGTTTGATGGACGCCTAGGTGCCAAACTAAAAAGACAAAACAAAAAAACTTGATTTTTTTGCATATGGCATTCTGGTTCTTTAAACTTCTAGCAAGTATTCCTCCCATAAAATATAAATGTCCAATAACACTAGTGTTGCAAAAAAATCAACCTAGGCGTCCACCTAGGCACCGTATAGGCACTAGGTGCCCCTAGGCCGAGGGGATTTCCATGTTAGGCATATGGTAGGCAAACGTCTGACTAGTTGGAATAGGCGGCCAAATCAGCAAAATTGGCTGATTAAAAAAAAATTATCGGTTTGTTTCGCTCAAAATGGCATACTTGTGAACAAAACAAACCAAAACCCTAAGTAGCTAAGCAAATTGCTGCGAAAAAGGGAAGGAAATCAAGAAGAAATCGACAATCGCACATTTGCACCTCACTCCCTCAGCCCGCAGCCCCACAACTCATTGTCATCGACGATCATCAGCTTATTGCCTCTTGCACATCACCCAGTACTGCCAGTAGCTTCAAACTTCGAAGCCAGTTGATCATTGTTTGGTGAAGGAGCTTAGCTTCAAATTGCTTCAAAGCTGATTGATCATTAGCTCATCGCCTTTGGAAGTCGTCGCCAGTAGTTCTGCAGCTTACCATCACCACCACCAGCTACTCAGCTCATCATCGTCACGCCATGTACAGATTCAATTTTTTGTTTTTGTCTTTTCTTTATATTGTGAATTTATAAGAGGTATATGTTGCTTTATATTGCTTTAAAGTGCTTTTATTCATTTTAAGCCTTCAAATCTTCACTACACAAGGCAGTGTATGTGATATGGGGCAACACTGTTATCATTTATGTGCAATTGTGAATTTGAACACTTTTTTTTATTTATTTAGGCATTTGCCTAGACAGTGCCTAGTGCAATGAGCCCCTAGCGCCTTCTACAACACTGATAACACATGATATTCTAACCTTAAAACATACAAAAAAAAAAAATTATATATATATATATAGGCTAAGTTAGCCGAGTGCACAAAAGGCCAACTTTCCCATTCTTCCGTTCACCCTAGCATAGGGGTGTAAACGAATCGAATCGAGTCAAATATTCGACTATTCGATTCGAATTCGACTATTTTGAGAACTATTCGAATTCGTATTCGATAAATATTCGAATCTAAAATTTTATTCGTATTCGATTCGGCTACATTATTCGAATATATTCGATTCGACTCGAATATTCGAATTCAAAATGCGTAACCTAATTTTTTAAATAAATTATCCAATAAATTAAGATAAAATGTAATAAAATTTCTATTAATATACTATTATACTAATATTCCATTAATATATTAATTTTATTTTATATATATATATATATATATATATATATATATTCGAATATATTTGAATATAGTCGAATCAAATACCTTCTGATTCGTATTCGATTCGAATAAAATTCGATTCGAAATATGTATTCGAATTCGGATTCGTATTCGAATAATTCGAATTCAAATCGAAATATTCGAATTCGAATCACGAATCGAACTAAAAATATTTGATTTGTTTACACCCCT
>CM008333.1:6029338-6042457 GCA_002525835.2 Ipomoea batatas | reverse complement strand
GGGTCACGATAAAAATGTAATATTTATACTAGAAAATATAATACTAATCAGGAATACATTGTTTGTAACCTATAAAGAAAAATAATGTAATACTTTAATTTTGAGAAAAATGTAATACTTTTAAATTAAAATGTATGGAGTAATATTTAGGTTGAATAGTTTATGAGAAAAATGTGATACTAATCATGGATAAATTGTTTACTTTTTACTTATGCGAGAAAATGTAATACTTTTAAATCAAAATGTAATACTCCGTATTAATTAAGCATTGAAGAGTTACTTATAATGAGAATTGTAATAATTATGTGGAAGAATGAGTCAATACCATCTGCGGTCCTCCGAGTATAGTGATTTTGTCACGTCTAGTTCTACACTTTCAAATTAACCCCCCATGATCTTTCGACTTTCAAATTTTTATTGGTCCAAGTATACCAACCATGGTCCTTCAACTTTCAAAATTTAACCAGCCATGGTCCTCCTGGAAGTTAAAATTTGATAGTTTAAGGACCATGAGTGGTTAACTTGGACCACAGATGGTAACAATTTGAAAGTTGAAGATCACGGTCCACAAGTGATTAATTTGAAAGTTTAAGAGTAAACGTGACAAAATCACTATATCCGGAGAACTCCATATGGCATTAACTTGAAAATGTAATACTTATATAAAATCCGACTCGTCTTACGAAGGATGTTAGACGGTTTGATAAGAAAATTTGCCCTATTTTTAATATTTGGGTTAAAAAATAAAAACTAGACCCACATAATACATGGAATATAATCCACTCACTCACACACTGTACATGTTTGTCAAGCAGTTACTATCATAAACATTAAAGATACATGATTCTGCTTGCTGTTGAAGAAAAAGAATGATTTGCTAGCTATTTCAATTCCCTTCTCCATATATATTCTAAATGGTTTTACCCCCACCAAATCTAATGACGATTAGTGAAAGCAAATCCCCTCACTTAATCCCTGTGAACAAGATTTAGAATGGACCACACAACACCATTCAATTCATTGTGAGAATAATATATATCTTCTCTATTATCCACTACTACAATATAGGCATGTACATAGTACAACTTTGTCGTCACAGCTGTCTCAATTTGGAGAGAAACCATATTCATGTATATTATAGGTGGCATGTCTTATCCTGTGAGCAAAAGAGTGGCCTATTACTACTCTCCTACACACACTATTCTCCTTAAAATACGAAATTTTTTAAAATAAGTAAAATACAAATGATAGCTACATACCTACATAGTTAGCCCGCCCCCCCAAAATGCATATATTATATATTTTTTGAGTGTAGTCCAGAATTTTCATCGTAGAACACAATGACTAATTCCTTCATTGAACTGTAAGAACCTTTAACGATGGGACATGTGGTCTAGAGATTTAAGGCTGTTTCATACTTACAGTCAAGAATCGGCCTCTTGACGTTAGATATCATTGCATATTCATATAAAATTTTGGAAGATTTTTTTTTCTTTTTTGGTTTCACAAGAGTCATGCTACTTCCACATTTGACCTTAAAGTATTATTTTTACCAATTTTTTTTTAATTTTCCCTGCATTTGGTTATTCTGATTAAATCTCCAGTAGAAAATTATTGTAATGTGTTACATTTCTAGTTTGAGACCATCATATTTTTGGGATAAATCTGTAACTACTATCCGAGTGTGTACTAAGTAAATCTTGCATTGTGACATAGCCAACAAAGCACCAAAATGAAGTAATTAAACCAATCTAGGTTGTTCATAGTTGAGTTCAAACCAATAAAGTCAATAGATCATTCTCACTGAAAGTCAAATTTGAAACCCTATAATTACCAAGTCAATAACCCAACAAAACTTGTATTGAAGATTTGGTGAAAAAGACAAAATGTGGCCCAAAAAAAAGTTGTGTACCAAATGTAACAAAAATAATACTTTTTGACTAAATATCAAAATAACTTAAGGGTCACACTTGTGTAAAATCGTCTCACATATATTTATCCTTAAGACGGGTTAGGACGGGTCTATATGCAAATAAAATACTAATTAGAAATAAAAATATTACATTTTCCTTCAAAAATATTGCATTTTCACATATAAGGAATAAACATTTTATTCTTGATTTAGCACTACATTTTTCATATTGACCCGACTCGTCTTATGAACAAGGATATATGAGACGGTTTCACACAAATTTTTTCCATAACTTAATAGTCTTAACACTAAAAGTTTAAAAAAAAAATCATTTCAAAATGTTCAAAAATCCATCCACAATAAATCATATTGACTAAATGATTTTGAGGTGTCACGGATCTTCATCGCATAAGACCAACTATTATTCTAAAACAAATGACACATACGTAAAACATATAATTTTTAATACCCTCATATCAAGCTAGTCTAAATACAAATAAATAAAATGATTTGCAATATATATATATATATATATATATATATATATATATATATATATAAACCTCATCATTCTGAAATTGAAAAAGATAATAAAAACAGAGAACATATATATGCTGTTAAATGATTAAGAGTTTCCTTTGTGAGGACAACTAAATCCAACAACAAAGTGACTCTCATGTTTTTATTCCCCAAAGATAGTCAAAAGATAGAGGCCACCCTAACAAAGAGAATCACTACACAATTAGTCAATAATCCAATACTAAATATACAAATTATGAAAAATATTTTTTCGATTCTACCAACTTTATTTTTGATATCTAAAACAGATCTCCACACAATTAACCGACAATCCAACATAAAAGATAAAAACTATGCAAAATGTTGCTTCAATTCTACCAACTTTAAATATCTTAGAGCATCACTAGTAGTTGTAGTTGTTGATGAGTTTTTATAAGTGTGATTAGAAAAGAGAAAATGAGAGGAGGGAAAAATAGAAAAAAAAAATCTAAATTTGGAAAAACAAAAAAAGAATTAAAGATTTACGTGCCAAGTCAGGCACGTACCGTGCACGCGCCCGACTAAGTGCACAAGTTGGACCTCACGCAAGGCAAATTGCCTTGTCTTTTTTTTTTTTTTTTTCTTCTTGGTGGAGCCCACAAAGCTGACAAAAATATTGGTCCTTCAGCAAAGACCAAGGTTTTTATCTCTCATCTCTCTCTCTCTCTCCTCCACCTCAGCTTGACCTCCTCAAAAATCTATCCAAAATGCATTGATGGGGATGTCCTAAACATCTTGTTTAATATTATAAGTAAAAAGTGATGGATACATTTTTATAAATAACTAATCATTTATTTACAAAAATATTACCATATATTTCTATATATAATAGTAGGTATGACGACGTCTTTTCGACAGTGTTTTTATCAAACTTTATAATACTTGACTTGATCAAGACGATTAACACATTTTTTATAATTATTAAATATTTATAAACTAATCAACTAAAAAGTTGTCATAAAACATTCCGTACGGGATTTAATACAAGAATTATTATTGAAAAATGCAATATAATTAGAGGAATGTGTGTGATAAAGCATGCACGGGATGGTCCAAATGATCACAATCTACCTAGCACACCACGACTTTAATGGCTGAAGTTCTGCATGTGGGCCCCTGCAATCCGAGTTTTTGGGGGACCCGTGATGAATCTATGAACATTGAACAATTGTTATACTATGAATTAAGGGTTCGTATTGCATTGTGAACCTGATACAAAAATTATGTACATTCAGTTAATAAATTTTGTATTTATAGTTAATAGTTTATGTACATGTAAATAAATAACTTGATAATTGCTGATACATAATATAATTGTTACAAGTACAGGAATCGTCAACTACAGATACAGAATCTTAAGGGTATTTTTGAACTAATATCTACTATGCAAGGTATACTATAGTCTATGGTATAATTTGCCACCTTTGAATGAAAAGTAAACAGTACAACTACAAAATCTTATGAATAATTACAATGGTTAATTAGGAATAAAGGCTAAATTAATCACATTGAAAGTGTAAGTAGGTCATAAGTTAAGGGCAAATTATGCAATGGACCCGGGTCCACTTTGGAATGTGGACCCGGATTTATGTTCACAATTTTAGAAGTTTATTTTCACAATTTTAGATTTCAAGGTACAAAGGATCTTGAGCTTCTATTTGAAAGAAACCAAGATACTAAATTAGTAGGATATTCGAATGCTGGTTATATGTCTGATCCACATAACGCTAGATCCCAGACCGGATATGTATTTCTTTATGGAGGTATTGCTATTTCATGGAAATATGTTAAACAGACACTAGTAGCTACCTTCTCTAATCACTCAGAAATCATTGCTTTATATGAGACCTCAAAAGAGTGTGTATAGTTGCAGTCATTAATACACAATATTCAAAGATCGTGTGGAATAACAAGTATTGGTCATAGCCCCACTATCCTGTATCAGGATAACACAACATGTGTTGCACAGATGAGTAGTAGATATGTTAAAGGAAACCTGACAAAGCATATTGCACCTAAATTTTTTTATCCACACGAACTCCAAAAGAGTGGTGAAATGCAGGTTCATAAGATTCAATCTAGTGACAATCTAGTATATATATTTGTTCACTAAGTCCCTACCTACATCTACATTTAAAAAGTACGTTCATAAAATTGGAGAGCGTAGGTTAGGCGCAGGGCCGGATTTTGGGCTGTGCAAGCAGCCCAACAGCACAGGGCCTCAAATTTTAGAGGGCCCAATATTTAATTTTTACCTATGCTAGCTAGTTAAAAATTTAAAAGAAACAATAAGTTTACAATTAATTTTAAAAGACTCCAATGGAGAAATGGTAGAAAGATATGTTTATAGTTTTTTATATTTGAGGTCAGGAGTTCGAATCTTGCCCTTTGCATATATTTTTCCTTTATAAAAGGGCCCCATTGATTTACAAGAACAGGGCCACCAAAATCTAAAAACCGGCCCTGGGTTAGGGAAATTATTATCTTCAGGGGGAGCAAAAGAGTATGATTGATTTATTGGTCCCGGTGATGAAATATTTCAAACCTTGAAGAATTCTGATTGTACTCTTTTTCCATTAACTAAGTTTTTCTCACATGATTTTCTCAGTGTAAGATTTTTAATGAGGCTAATAGAGTAAATTATTTCGGGTCGATCGGTTAAATGTGGCCAGGAATTGTATTATAGGTGAAATAATATGGTTGGGAAGATTAATAGAGGCGGTTGGTGTGTCCGCGAAAGTAATTAAAGACCTGACCACGTTAGGTTGGGAGGCTCCGAGTAGAGTGATGTAGGTTCGGAGCCAAAAAGTTCCCCCAAAGGTACAATAAATGTCCTATTTATAGAAGGGAAGAGGGAACACATAACGGGTGCTCGACATGCTCTCCAAGTGTCCTAAGTAGATTCGATGTTGAGGTTATGCTTGCCAAGTGCATGTCCTTAGAGATTTGACACGCGAAGGGGTGCTTGCAGACCGAGAGGTCTAATGATAATGAGACTGGGAAGTAGATACGCTCGGGAAGCGTATTATGCTTGGGAGTGCATTATGGTCGCCAAGTGCATTATGATCGGGAAGTGCACTATTGAGGTCGGAAAATACACTAGTGAGCTCCGTGGGCAAGTGGGTTGCCCTATAACCTTATTAGAGGCCATCAAAGCAACACATGTATTACCCATAAATCGTGTACTCTTTTCTCGAATAGGTTTTTTCCACAGAATTTTTCTACCGAGTTTTTAACGAGGCATGATTATGGTAAAATAATGTTCAAGGGGAGTGTTATAAATAAATAATAAATATGGACATTATTAGTGTAACAGAAATAATGGATTAATGGTTCATCATTAAACCTGTCATTATTGTATCTATTACATTTTATATTATATATATATATGTTGACATGTATTGTAAATGGTTCTTGGTTAATAAAATTCTGATTACTCCATATACTATTGTCTCTACCTTCTTTCTTTCTTTCTATATTCAATATTATCTATCATGCATAGTTTATCGGTTAGGAGCTAAAGCTCAACGAGCACACAAGTACAACATATTCCTGTAATATATTTTATCATTTCTTTTATTGTTGCTTACGTGTAATAACAATTGTTTTTATATTTTTCTTTTGACGCCTAAATTTTCATTTAATATTTAATTGACACGAGGATCATTATATGATGCATGATATACATAGGAAAATAGAATGGTTGGAAAAGTAGTAAAAAGCAAAAAACAAATTTGATATTTTGGCGGGAGATGAAACTCTTTTTTTTTTTAATAATTATTTTTAAAAAATATTTTAAATTTGACTGACCTGTTAAAAACTGGAAAAACTTAAAAATTAGACGAATTGCATGAACTGAGTTAGTTTAGGGATTTAAGCTGTGTTTGGAAACCCGAAAAATGATTTATAGAAATCATTTTCTGGGTTTCTCATGTTTGGCTACACATGGAAAACCCAATCAGCAGAAAATAATTTCCGTTAACTGGGGAAAAGCAAGCCAAAATGGTGGAATTTCACACATGCAACCAATTGAACTGTCCAGGAGGGCTTTTGTTCATTTTTTTTTTTTTTTTGAATCAGTTAATAGAACTCAATAATTAAGTAAAAAAAAAAAGGGTTAAAAAGTGAGGTGGTTCACATATTAAAGACACCACATCTAGTTCAACCACTTCCATTATTATATATTTATATGCCAACAATTAATGCATTAAATGATCTAAACCAACGACTGCATAAAAATGTTCACTTATGCTGTTTTTCCCAACTTCTATGTAAACAAAGATTGTATAACATTTGTACGGTTCTTCTGCCATCTGCATGCCCTGCTGGAATCTACATACTGCGACGGTGTACACATCAACACTCACCACTCCATTTTTCTCCATTATAGTACCTAACATTAAAGCAGATGTCAGATTAGATCGAGTAACATTTTGTACAGATTACATAACATTAAATGAGTCAACACTCCATTCCTCCACCATATTATAGTACACCAATTTTAATTTTATTTTTATTTTTGGATGGTTAAAATTTTAAGTAACATTTTTGAATTAAATATAATACTTTTTATATTATTTTATGTATCTAATACGATTTAATTTTTTATAATATTTTGTTTAGTGCTATTAAAAATTATATATTTAAAACTGGATCGCATTCAAATGCGTACTGGCCGCCCAGGAGAGAAATGCGGACGAATCACAGCGCGCCACGTGTCCGGAATGTAGTTGCACCTAACGTTATAACTAGGTGCACGTCATGTTATAACTAGGTACACATAGGTGTACCCAGGTGCATAAATGTTAACAAGGTAAATTACTTGCACCTGCAAGTGAAAATAGGTGCACACAAGTAAAATGTATTACAAGTGCAAGTAAATTGTACAATGAGCATCAATATTAAGTGCACCTAATGTTATAACTAGGTGTACCGAATGCTATAACTAGGTGCACATACGATGCAACCACGTGCATGAATGTTAACAAAGTAAATTACTTGCACAAGTGCAAGTAAAATGTATTGCAGATGCAAGTAAAATGTATTACAGGTGCAAGTGAATTGTACAGTGAGTATCAATTCTAAGTGCACCTAATGTTATAACTAGGTGCACCTAGGTTGCACCCAAGTGCATAAATATTAACAAGGTAAATTACTTGCATTTGTAAGTGAAAGTATTTGCGAAAATAGGTGCATGAATATTAATAAGGTAATTACTTGCACTTGTAAGTGAAAATATGTGCGAAAATAGGTGCAATTATAAGTGAAACTAGGTGCACTTGTAAGTGAAACTAGGTGCACTTGCAAGTGAACCTAGGTGCACTTGCAAGTGAACCTAGGTGCACCAAAATTCCAGTTATTTACGAAAATGCCACCGCGTCATTTTTTTTAAAATTGCATCTGATTCATTGAGCTGGACACGTGGACGGCTGTGAAGCGTTCTCATTTTTTACCTGGGCGGCAATTCGCATGGGAGTGCATCCTTTAAAAACTTACGTAAAAATATTATTAAACTCAAAAAGATGAATTTAATAAGTTCTACATTAATCTTCGAAACTAGGGATAGATGTATTTACAAAAGGCCAAAAGCCAATACCCCAAAGTGATGAATCCTTTGTACTCGAAGAAAGAATTTTAACACTGTATGCAAAAGATCTTTTTGGATAGAGATAAAATGTGGATCAGCCAAAGACCTTGTGGTCCAGCGGCGCAGAATTTCACAACACAAGACATAAAAATTTGTTTCATGTATAGAATTCATACTCTTAAAGTATACAATTTAATAATACAAGACACAAAAACTTACAACATAAAACACATACACGTGCACCATGACGAGGTACAAAATTAATACTTGTAAGGTACATAATTTCATAACACAAGACACAAAAAATCACAACACAAGACACATACGCATGCCATATATATACTTATTTTTCAAATATGATTTAGATACAAAATTTGTGCTCATAGGCATAGAATTTCACAACACAAGACACAAATTTATAACATAAGACACAACTACTAATTTGTGTCAAGTGCAAAATTCATACTCTTAAGGTCAGGTACAAAATTTCATAATACAATACACAAAAACTCACAATATAAAACACATACACATGCACGCCAAGGTCCACAGTGCACTGTGAACCCTCGTCTATGGTATAAGGATTGGCCTATGACGGGAACTAAAAAATGTTGGTCCTATTGTTTATTAAAATGAATGGTTCATATTAAGTATGGATTAATTTGATCCGTCCATCTAGGATGATCAATGGCTAACAAATGACGAAATCAATTTTATAAATATTAGTATAAAAGAATCAACTTAGGCGTTCCATGCATCTATTTGTTTAATGTAAGAAAACTAATTAGACCAAATCTATTCTTTTTGCAAACTAGCACCAATAACCCAATTGCACATGAGACACTACCAACAAAAAAGAAGCAGACAAGCAATGTTGATGAAGACAATGACAAACCTATCCGAAAGCGCGCGGATTAACAAAACTTAAAATAATTTCAACCAAAAGTAGTATCTACTACCTAATACCATACCAACTACAATAAGTATTTAGATAATTGTTTTTAGAAAAGTGAAAGTTAAACATTTATTTTAATGCCAACCATAATGAACTTCTCTTATATAGTCTTGCATTTGTGAGCATAAATAAAATATAAACATAAATGTGCAGTCCAACTATCAGCTTAGACTTTTAGTTGGATGGAGCACATGATTCAATTTGGTATCAGAGCCACCCAAAAGGTTAAAAAAAAGTCTACGGTCCACGTGTTGCTTGGAGCCCATCAAAGTCAATCGGGCGGGCCCGCACACGACTTTGAATTATTTAGATACTAGTCTAAACCTAACATAGGTAGAATTCTTATTAATTAAATAAAGAAATGTATCTTCGTAGGGGATTTTAATTTGAAATATATCCCTAAAATTCTAGCTATGGTATAATATGAAATTCACTTCTTCACAAGAGTTACTAACAAAAATATTTGAGTAGTCAAATATAATCATTTTCGGTGAACTTGAATAAGGAAAGAGAGGGTCCCCGCCCGAGAGGTAGGGTCTATGATACACAATTCAAATTTTTTTAAAAAATTGAATTATATTTATACTAGTGTAAATCCTCATACTTTTTCAATGTGGGCAAATGTTACTTAAAAGCCTTCCCAAATTATATTTTTCTCAACTCAATAGGTACACTTTGATAATTAATTTCTTATTCACTCATTATTCATTTTGAGAACATAATATACTAATTAAAGTTATCATCTCAACTAGGAGAATCTAAACCTACTTTGACCTGAGCCAAATCATAAGTGAACCTCTCATATTAATTAATACCTTATAATGGCCAATTAAAGCTACAATTTATGCTAATTTTTCTAAGAATCACCAACGAAAATTAGTTTTTGGGACAAGAAAATTAAAACAATAGTGGTCAGCGTTTAATCTCAGCATAGGATAGGTAGTTGTTTCCCTTTGCGCCCTTCATTGTAAATATATATTTACTTTACGGTTGTCTAGTAGAATGTGATGTCTTAACATTTGTGTAAACAATGATGTATCTCACAACTATTGTTTAGTTATCATGGGTGTGTCTGTTTTAGCCATGAAACATGTTGCTTGGTTCTATCCGTTGCTTGGTTCTGATAGAGTTTTTAAAGAATTATGTTCTCTTCTCTCTTACATAGGTGATTATTTTAATTTACTGAGTATCTCGTATACTCCACTCATATCAAGCGGCACTTTTAGAATCATTAAAGCATGTATACATGCTAACTTCGTGTGGGAGTCACTGTTCCATGTCAGTCACTTCTCTCTACTCAGTTTCGTCCAAACACCTATCATCTTTTAGTAAATATGAGACATTCACAACAATATTAGATAATTTAAAATGAAAGAACCTTGAGGGGTACGGTGGAATGGTTAAGAATCATTGTTGACTATCATATATGTGGATATAGTGGATCATTGACGAATAAAAGATTAGTGATAATTTGAAAGAAAAGAATTGAACTAAAATAACTAAGAAGCACGTATGACATGGTCACATGGCACGAAAACATTTGAAAGCAAAGTTATATTGTGTCCGTCCCATAATTTGAATGCAGAAGCATTTATCCAAATTCCCATCATTTTTGATTGACTTGGAGGACAAGTGATAATAAGGCAAACGTTCTGCGCAGTCACAATGAGACATGATTGGGATCATATATATGAGGAAGTGTTATGATGTGTTTGAGATATAATGCTCTCTAATCATATACAATTAAATATTCCTATGCTATAATTTAGGACACTACTGTTAAAAGACATGCCTAGAAAGGTTATTTACTTGGCAGACATGGATTTCTTCCTGTCTCTTGCTTTACATCTACATTTACTTGTTTAACCAATTAATATGCCGCTAATTATTTCTTTTTGACATTTATCATCTCTTTTTCTAAACTCAATTATTTCTTGCGTGGAATTAAATTATTTAAGTAGTCTATATAATGAGAACCACATGTGCATGAGAGGAATGAGAACTCATCACAACCGTCCATCTGTCTGGATTTAACAGATCATAAACATTTTAAAAAAAAACACGTGGTATTTTTGTAAATAATTAAAATTTTGAAGTGCAAGTAACAATTTCATAGAGTGCACCTAAGTGCAAGTAAAATGAATTACAAATTAAATGCAACAATATAATATACACCGAGCAACAATATTAAGTGCATGGCAAAAAACTTGTATGAGACCATCTCACGAGTCTCAATCTGTGAGACAGGTCGGATCTTTGATTAATGAGGTCAAAGATCCAACCCATTAATCAAAGATTTGACCCATTAATTAAAGATCCGACCGGTCTTACGGATTGATCGAGACCCGTGAGACGGTCTCACACAAGTGTTACCCTAAGTGCATATAACGGTATCATTAAGTACACCATGTGAATAGGTAATTACTTGCACTATTAAGTTAAAATGAAAATGATTGCACTTTCAAGTAATTTTACTTACATACTTGCATCAGCTACTCGCACTTTTAATACAAGTTACTTGCACCAAAGTTTGAGTTATTTACAAAAATACAACCACATTCTTTTTAAAAAAACAATTACATATGATCCTTTTGATGACTTTGGTCTGGACAGATGGACGACTGCGATTGGTCCTCATTCCTCTCTAGAGCATCCGTTCTTACCTGAATTCACTCATATATATAACTCAATATATATTCAGCTACTTGAGGGATCTAATTGTACATTATTTTAAGTTTAATGATCTGATTGTATTTTTGTGTTCAGTTCGATCACCGATTTGAACTTTTTTCCTTCAACAAATATCTTCAATACAATTAATAAATTATGCCAACCATAATAAATAAGTAAAATACTACTATACAATACCACAAAGAATGATAGACCGACAACCTACAAAGTATAATTACATTATTATCATATATTTTAATTGGGCCAGATCTGAATTAGACGGGCCTTGACATATTATGAATATTCCTTCATTTAATATATTAGTGACCATAATTTACAAATCCTGTAACAAATATTTCTTTCAAAAAATTGATATAGGAAAATGCTATTAATGGAATGAATAAATTTCGGATTAAAAGAAAAGAAAAAAAAAAAAAAAAAAACAAAGCAAAGATTGAAAGCATCGAGATTTGGGATTAATGGCTGTGATTACAGAAGTTTAATTAGTATATTGGAGACACATTGTGTCTCCCTCGCAAGTCCCAACAACTAAAGCTTAGAGCAACTTTAATAATGAGAGAATTTTTAGTAATTTTTACAATGACAAGTAGAAAATAGAGAGAAGAAAAAAAAATTTAAAATAAATAATGTAGTATTTTCGCAACCAGTGGCATGTGCGACAAGATCTTGGTTCATGTGTTTGTATTTTGTGTTATGATTTTTTATGTCTTGCATTATGAAATTCTATACCTTATGAGTATGAATTATGTATCTGAAACAAATTAATAATTGTGTCTTATATTATGAATTTATGTGTCTTGTGTTGTGTAATTGTGTGCCTATGAACACAAATTATGTACTTAAATTTGAAATATACGTAAATATATAACATGTGTATGTGTTTTGTGTTATGATTTTTTGTGTTTGTGTTATAAAATTTTGTACCTTACGAGTATGAATTATGTACCTCGTTTTTTAATCCAGGGTCCATAATGCTATGCTATGTGTCTTATGTGTTATTATTTGTTATGTTTTGTGTTACGAAATTCTGTACCTTGTTGTTTCAATTCATAGCCAATAATTCTTATGTGAACTCTGGTCCATGATATAAATTACCTTAATTATCAGTCTTGATCACCAAATTGGTTGTGTAGACTGGCCTTCATCAAACACAGTCAACTTAGCCTACCAAGTGGGCAACCAATCATTATTGCATGGACCATGAATATAAGGTACATTATTTTTATACTGAAGGTACATTATTTTTGTACTGAAGGTATATTATTTTAGGGTACATTATTTTTGTACTGAAAATACATTATTTTATAGCACTATAAAATAATGTACCTTCAGTACAAAAATAATGTACCTTATATTCATGGTCCACACAGCTATGTGGACCATGGTCCACTAGGTCGAGCTCGTATTTCTCGTTAT